>VYZT01016016.1:0-26033 GCA_013400735.1 Pomatostomus ruficeps
TATATATATATATATACATAAAAGTAAATTTGAAAATTTGAACCACATAACTTACTAAGATTCTCATTTACTGTATTTAGACTGTCTGGAATTATGCACAAATACTGTGTACAAGCGTCAATGGTGCATGTGTAAGACTACTGAATTTATCTTTGTCATTTATCATTACTATAAACACATATTGTGAATAACCCAGCTAGAATTTATAATTGCTTATTCTTTCAAATGTTTCTTAATACTTTCATGTAGTTAAACTCAAATCCACTTCCACTCAGATACTTATCAGTTATTTCCATTTATGAAGCTAATTTTACAAGTTGGGAGTTGCTGCTGTGAAAAGAATTCCCTATTAAAAAAATCATGTTAAAACCAGAATGAATTGTGTGACGTTTCATTTCTAAATTGACCAGAAACATGAAAAAGCACTTAAAAACAAACAAAAAAATTCTTTTGTAATAATGTTTCAAGGCATTCGTATGACAAATTTGTATCCTCCCCTAATATATATATGTTATATCTCACAGTGTAATTGCTTTGATTTAAACAAATGGATTTTTTTAAAAAAGCAATAAAAATAAAGGATATAATTTTCAAATTGTTCTATAATTTTTTTGGTCCTTTTTTAATGAAGTTATTTATAGACATTATATAGGGGTTTTTTGGGAGGGCAGAAGGTCTACATTTGTGAATGCCTTCCTAGTATACAATAAGAGCACAGAAGATTAAAAAAACGTTTGTGACTGTCTCTTTTTTAATCGAAACACTGTGTTTAGTAGGCTTATAATAACGAAATTACAATCTTATAGCTAAAAAGACGTTTAATAAAAACAAATCATTCAGCAAAATATTTGCTGATTCCAAGTGTTTTAAAATTTTACAACAAATAGATTTCTAAATGTTTCCAACCAAAGTACAAAAAGGATTATTTTTTTTAACACAAAATAAATTTACCCAACGGAGATCAGCACCAGTGTAGAACATTATTGACATCATTATTTAAAATACTTTTTGAAATCAATAATATGTAGGCATGTATGTAAATTGTGCTATTTATTGTAAGACCTGCCTAGAACAAGGGATTTAATTCTGTACTAGAATATCTCCTAAAATTATGCCCTAAGTGAAGAGTTGCAAAAAGACAAAAATCCTTCAGCACAGACACACCTAGAGCATGCTACTGTGCTGAATGCAGATAACTCCGAGTGAATACTGGACTGTGGCATCAAGTCTTTGAAACACAGCACACAGTGAAAGAGATTGGCGAAGAAGTTGTTTGGTTTTATTACTTATTGAGCTTTATTTTAAGCCAGATTTGCTTTGGAAATTCTTATGAAAACAACCTAGAATTGTATTATGGATTTTTTTTTTTCCAACAACTAGAATTTCAAAATTGATAGACATCACCTGAATTATAAAAACATTGAGATTGTCCTCTAGGCTTATTGCTAACTTGCAACAGGTTATGTTAAGCTATGCTTATTTAATCTCTTTAATGTTAAGTGGCAGCTTGCCTTTATTTGTTCTGTTGTGTCTAATGGACCCTTAAGGTTTAATAAGTTTTTCCATTAAAAGTTTAAATTTTATTATAATATGTGTACATGTTTTGTCTGAGTACATTTGTCAATATGAAGAGTGTATTCATATTTCTTGTTTGCTCACATTATTTATATTCCTTATTCTTCCATTCCTTCTTTCCTTTTTTCCCCCCTTTATTTCCTTTTATCCTTCCTGGTTTTTTAATGCTTGATCTTCTCATTTTCCTAAGAAGGAGACATTTCCATATCTCCTTGTTTCCCTCAAACCTCACCTGCATACAGTGCATAGTTATCATCTTTTCCTCTGAAGATCTAAAGTTGACTTATTGTGTCTGACCTGGCCTGTGCCAAATTCTGGATCATAATATCCAACTTCCTCAAGTTTTAATGAAATACAATGCATTCAATTCTAGAGAGAGAGGAACAGAATAATGTGCAGCATCATAACAGCAAAAAAATGCTTTTTGTTCATGTGTATAACACATGAAACAAAAAATTGAGCTCCATAAATCTGATATGTAAGTCAGTATAACAACTTAAGTTCAAGATGACAGATCCTAATATTAAATGAGAATGTTGTTTTACTAATTTGTTGTGTTCACTAGTAGTCCTTTAAGGCGTTTACACACACAGGAAGAAAATTCCCTTCCAGACCCACACCCATACACATAATTGCAGCAGAATTCAGATACAGTTGTCAATAACATACATAAAATGACCATAAACAAGCCACATATTTAAATGAAATCCAAATAAGATAAAGGAAAAAATACACACTGACATGTCTAAATAGATTTCAATTCATTATGCAACCATTCCATGAAGAAGGAAATAAAATAGGAATACATATGAACTATACAAGTTTTCAACAAGTGCAATTTTTAGCAGTACAATTGTATTATGCACTTGAACAAGTAAGACAAGACTATTTCATAGTGCTGTGTGCTAAGAGTGTCATATATATGATCTATTTTGCATCCCAGAATCTGTTTTTTCTTCAAAAATGTTTTGTATTATTGTGTTTTTCTGTAGGTTTCAGGAGTGCTAAATTAATCTTGTAAATACAGGGAAGTACAATGGCTGGTTTTTGCTGAACCTCCTTCAAAACCTATTGGATCAGCTCAGAATATCAAAATGCTCTAAGTATCAGCACTTCTAACTTATTTCATATCTCTAAAAGAAGTAAGGGAGGAAAAGAATTCACATGAAAAAATTGTACAGGCGATGCATATGCAGCTGCTTACCTCTAGTCTGAAGAGTCCTGCATATGTGAAATTTTCTATAGAGATCCAGTCCCCTTAGGACATGATGAGCTAACCACTTAGAACATGACTCCTGACACTTTATATATTATCCATGATTAAATTGTACATAGAGCTGTCTCTGATCATATTATGTAGACATGAATGTCAAATAAGCAACATTTGCTTTACCCCTTTTCTCACAGTCAAGACAGTGTTTTTTCCTGTGTTTTCTCCACTCTTTGGAGTGTGTGGTCCACATGGGCATTGGCAAACATGCTTACAAACAGTTCAACTGCATGATAATTAAATCTATGTCAACATTTTTTTAAGAGTTTTGAATTTTAATGTGTTATTACACATTCAATCTCTCCTCTCCCTTTTTTTACAAGATTACCAGGACAAATTTTGAGGTGTTTGCTCAAGAGAGAAGTTGAGAAAAAAGAGAATTGTTAAGAAAAAATATTGATCACAATTGGGAATCTATGCTGAACTGTTTAGAATGTGCAGAATAAATGAAGCCCTTTAGAAAAAGGAACAATGGACTTGTATAATGTCATGTGAGCTGTGTAACAAGGGATGGAAACCTGAGAAGAAGCAGCATGTATTTGGGCAATACAGAACAGGAGTTGAATAATGCCAAAGAATCTGGACATTTCCTATTTGGAATATTTCTTAATTTTCCTCTCTGTTAGACTTCTTGGTTTGAAACAGGAAGTTTTTGTGTTTTCCAACAGCAGAAAGTACAGCTCAAATTAGCCTGTTTTATATTTCTATGTTCATGGATTATATTTTGATAATTTGTCTTCAGGGTTTATGCATTTTATAGTTATTTTAAACTTCCACTAAACATTTATAGTCACTTCAGAGATGTTTAATGCTAGTCAAACCACATCTGGAAATGGCAATGAAATCATATACAAAGAGAGCAGTTCTCTCCTCCCACCTAAATTTTAAGGTTAGATTAAATAAACCAAGGGCTAATCCTGAGATGAGGCTTTAAGATCACTATGGTTTCACTGCCTGGAACTCGCAGGATGGGCTAGGTTAGTGCACAGCTGTCCATATATGAGCTGATGGTGATATTCAGAGACTTCTCACATGGAACACAGTTCCTATTGTTTTGTCTGTTTATTTGTTTCTTATTTCAAACAACTGCAGAAAACTTTCCGCTTGCAAAATATTTATCTCAATGGGAACAAATGCCTCTAGGCTTTACCACAGTACACTGGATACAGCAACAAAAAATTTAACAAGAGAAAAAGGGCTTTTGCAGGCTAACCCGTGAGTTTGTGTAGGAAATGGGGGATGTTTTACTTTTAGTGTTAGTATTTGCAGTTGTTGTTTGGTACAGATTTTATGTAATCCTTCTTGATGTGAATGGTCTTTTGATCAGCATCACACATAGCTGAAGACAAAGAAGGAATATTGGTTATGTAGGTAATTCTTCTGAAGATCAATTTATGCATATGCAGTGACATTGTTTGATCACAGGAAAATAGATAGGAACTAGTCAATGGTTTTGGTAGGAAATAAAATTTATTGTTGCATAGACATAGCTTTCCATAAAATTAAGTAAGGAAACAGATACTTTTCCTGGGAGGCTTTCAATTCTAGTCACATAAGCAGTAAATAAAAATGTCCTCTATTTTCTGCCTTGTAATGTTGTTGCTAGAAATGACAGGCTTGTAACTCCCTCTCTTTTGTCTGTTTCCCCTACCACTACATTAGTGTGGCTGAGTGGGTGGACTGCAAACTGCAAAACCTCAGACTGATTTTTCTTTTCTAGCAAATGTGGATTCCATTAATTGCTGTATTTCAGATCCTTATTCTCATTATTTTGCTGGTCTAGTTTCAGCAAAGACAGACTTATTGTATGCTTAATATGTACAAGATCAAAACAAAGTAATTAATTACAAAATATTTCAAACAATTTTAACACTTCAGTTCCTATTTAATTGAACTTTCAATGTGTATTCAGAAGTATTATGCACCAGACTAGAAACAAAGACAATTAATCAAGGCAACCAAAAAAAATTAGAGTTTTTAGAAGTACTCTGTTTTGCTAGAAACACAGTAAAATTAGAAGATGTTTAGACTAGAATATTTATATTTTATATTTCAGTGTCTTTTGAGAAGTAATAGTGAGAACAAATAAAGAAAATTAATTTACTGGAAATTTTATTAGAAAGAAAAGATAGATATTTTCATTATAAAATTGGAAAACTTTCCCCTTGGAAAATCTGGAATTACTCTGAATTTGAAGTTTTATTTTCTAACTGAATAAAATGCAAATCTGAGGTTTTGTTTCCATTTACTCAGCATATGTTCCTTTGTCTTTATTATTTTTCACAGAAACATGGAATCACAGAATAGCTGAAGTTCAAAGTTACCTCTTTAGCTCATGTAGTAAAACTACCTTCTCAAGCACAATCAGCTAACACAGGTTGCCAGGATGGGTTTTGAGTGTCTCATGGGTGGAGATTTCAAAAAAATTCTGGACAAGCTCTTCCAATTGTTAGTCACCCTCACATTAAAACAATGTTATTATTTTGTTTTAACATGGTGACCTGCTTATCAGTTTGAGCCCATTCCATCTTGCTTTATCATTAATTTCCACTGTATAGAGTCTGGTTACATATTTTTTGGTCCCTGCATGCAGGCCATCATGCATATTTATGAGATTGACCCTGAACTGTCTCTTCTCTCAGTTCAACAGTCCCAGATTTCTCAGCCTTTTGTTATATGAGAGATGCTCCCTTCGTGGCACTTTGCTGGACTTACTCCAATACATCCACAAATGGTTTGTTGCACATTTGGATCGTGTCATAGAATCATAGAAACACAGAATGGCTTGGGTTGGAAGAGACCTTAAAGGTCATCCAGTTTCAGCCCTGGGCAGGGTCATTTTCCACTAGACAAGATTGCTCAGAGCTCCATCCGGCCTGGCCTAGAACATCTGCAGCCATGGAGCATCCACAGCTTCTCTGGGCAGCCTGCTCCAGTGCCTCACCATCCTCACAATAAAGAATTTCTTTCTGATATCTAATCTAAACCTACTCTCTGTTTAATCATTTTGGCAAAATACGTTAATCTTATATCAATGTTGTTGCATTCTGTGGCTTTTAATGTTTTTTATTATTTTAGTTAGGTTTTTCATGTTACTGAATTCCATTAATTTATAATACAGTCTAAGAGAGAATATCCAGAAAGTAGGATATATTTTTAACACTAATATATAGAAGACAAAGACTTCTTTTAACGTTTTTGATGAAGACTGCTAAAATGATTGCTTGAATAAGAAAGCCCTTACTGACACAAGAGGTATAACAACATTAGTAAAATGCCTTTGCTTTTTTGTTTGTTTTTTTTAATAAAGAAGAGGATTACAATTTTGTAAAATTCTCAAAATCAGAGTGTTTGCCTGCTTTTGGGGCATTGGAAAAAGTTTTATATTTCTAGGAAAAAAAAGTTATATATTTTGATTTTATTTTTCTGTTAATAAACTTTAGTAGTAATATAGAACTATTCTGGCTACAGACTGCCAGTTCACTTTTTCATTCATAGACATATGAAAAGAACTAGTTTGTGAAAATATTAATTAGGTTTCTACTTGACCCTAAGCTAGATACCTCCATATATCCTAGGAGATGGCAAAAATAATCACAGCAGGGGAACTTACCTCTCAAATGCTAGTAGCTGAAGGGCTTTGCTCCTGTTATACAACAGAGGCATTAAGGGTTTATTAGATAAAAGCAGCAAGACCATGCTGTTAACAGAATGAGCAAACAGCTGACAACTGAATGAATTACAGGCCCTCCTGCATTTAGATTTTATAATTTTTTCTCTTTTTTTTTTCCTTTTGAATCTCTACTTTCTCTTGCTGTTTCTGAACAAACAATCTCAGTAAGAACATCTCAACATGATAAAATATTTCTTTCTCCTGTCAAAGATATGTTTTTCTTCTCAGAAAAAGTAAGCCAAAGCTCTCTTTGTTCCAGGAACTTGGGGGCTCTGCTTTCTAATGAGAAGACTTCTTCCATTTTTCGTTTAGACATTTGAACTCAATATAATTTCCAAAACTGAAAACTATTTCTCTATATTTGGACACCTGTTGGGGTGATACATATAAATAATAAAGGCTTGAAAGCCCCAGAATGTACCACCGAAGAGAAGGAGTTCTGGTGGAGGGCTCCCAGGGCTGGGGAGCTCCCCCCAGAAACAGACGTCACAATAGTTTAACCCAAGTTATAACAAGCCTACCCCCAAGTCCCCTCATTGGATACCCAGTTGTCAATTAATTTCTATATACTCCCCAAGTTCTAGTAAGTTCTCCTTTATTCGGTTAATTATTTGTTCTCCCCTATTGACTCTCCCCTCTCTGCTCCTTATTCCCCAAGTTATTGGCTCTGTAACCCTGGATCCTCCCTAACCCTTCCCCTGTACCCTCACCTGATTGGCTGTTTATTCCCCTTAAAACCCCATGCCACGGGCGGCTCGGGGCTCTTGGTCCCTGAGTTCCTGCTGTGGTAATAAACTGGAGCACACTCACACCTGGAGTCCCTCCTTTTGTCTTAGGGTCTCCTATGTCTTTCGCCATCCCCTATTCCACACCAAACCCAGCTTCCCACCGGTGGGGCCAAACTTGAGCCCTCCTGGTGCCATCCACCCCTCTGCTCGGGCGGTCGGGGCACTAGGATCACACCGGCTTTTGGGCAGCGCTGCTATCCAGTAAGGCGCCACAAGAAAGCCCAGAGGAGCGATAGACACCTGCTAACTGCATGTATGGCATTTCTATGCAGAAAGAGATGTGTCAAAGGAATCTCAGCATGGTCAGTGAACAGTCAAGAAAGTAGGCTGGTTCGATTATTTCAAATGTTTGTTAAAGACAGATATCATCTGACTAGTTAGCATTTTAGGATGCTAATTCATACCACAGAATAACATAAAAGTATCTAAAAGGAAGATGATAGAGGTTGAAATGGCTGTTGCAAGCAAATATTCTTATGACAAATATTTGAAATCACTTCATATTTAATAAATAAAATTATGAGTCACATGTAGTACAGATCAGTAATTATAATTAATTTATGTAACAGCAGCACAGCAGAAATTTGCTGTTAAGATACTTAACTCATTTAAAATGTAGGTCCTCTTAGCATATTGAATTTTGCATAACATTGAAATTAGCCATAGCTTTTCTTTCAATGAAGCATCATAGATTAATGAACTAAAGACACTAATTGAGTAATTGAGCAAATTAATTTGGGTTATTGTTGCAAATAAAGTAATGCTAAGTTTATCAATGTTGCTGAGAAAGATACTCAATGGCAAGAAAAATATGAACTTGCATTAACATAGGTAAACAGCAGTTGTCAAATAAGTGTGCAAATATTGTGAAAGAAGTTTCAGTGTCATATTGGTTTTCTCTCAGTCTGGCCTCTCCTGTGGCTAGGCCTTCTGTTAATTAAAATCGCATTTAGTTTTCTCTGTTGTGCATTTTCTATATAGCTAAAACTAATCAGGCTAAGGTCAGTTTCTTAATAGCTTCTAAAAATGAGGCTGAATGAACACTATATTTCATAATCTTAATCTGCAAGAACTCCTCATTAGCAAAGATCTTCCTGAGCTAATTTGTTATGGATTGTTCTCTTTGGTAATTATCTTAACATCTAAATACCTTTAGACCTCTTTAAATGAATACTCCCTAGCACTTATGCAGATATGTAACAATTGACTTTCCTTTGATTTAGTGAATTTTACTTAGACTAATAGAATTATTCCTATCTCTTTTTAATACCAATTTGTAAGATTTGGTCAGCTTTTCATAAATATTTGTTGTTGTTAGTTTTATCTTCAGTTTTCTTCTGACACCATCTTCTCTACTGCTTTTTCATCATGACAGAGAACATTTTCATGATTACTGCTTCATGGTAACTGATTTCTCTTACTTGGTTATAACAAGGGATACCATGTTATTGCCTTCATTTTTCTCTTTCCCTCGATTTTGCATTTGATGTTTCTCATCCTGTTTTATTTACTTAGGTGTTAAAAGTGTGCAGATATATTGATTAACTACTATCAAACACTTTTTTTTTCAGTTAATTTGTTCCTTTTCCCCTATAAGCTGATCTCCATTGTGTGTTCATTGACCCGAATAACTGTCTACTGCTATTCAGTATCCAGGTTCCAAACTGAGAGACTCTAGAGGATCCAAAAGTAAATGAAAATAAAAATAAAATCAAACCCCAAACTGTAGAGAGTGTCTTCTTTTGCTTTTGTAATATGACATCAGCACAGGAACTGTGTAGGTGCTGCAGAATAATTAAAAATATAAGCATCAAAGTACAGCAGATGTTATTATGGCTAAGCAGCTAAGAAATTATTTTATCAGTTTCATAAGAAATAAATACTTTTAAATTAAATTAATTATTATATGTAAGTATTTATATTCATCGTTTTTGCTACAGAAAATATTTCTTTACCTAGGAAAATATTTTTAAGACAAGGCAGCAAGGAGTAGCCAAGGACATATTTTGGTAAGAGTTTTACAAGAATGAAGATGGGACAAGAAAGCAGAACAGACTTGCAGATTTTATAGGATGTCTTCCAGAAACGACAAGAATTGGCAATCCCTAGAAGCAAGAAATCAGGAGAGAAGACAATGGTTGAATAGGGAATTGCTGGTTACACTAAAGGGAAAGAAACTAACGTGCATGGAGTGGAAACAAGGACAAATAACCTTGTCTGAAGAGTACAGAGATGAAGTACACTTGTGTAGAGATGGGGTAAAGAAGGCGAAGATGAAGCTGAAACTGAACTTGGCAAACGATACAAAGAATAAGAGGGCTTCTACAAGTATGTCAACCAGAAAAGGAAAATCAAAGGAGGTGCATCCCCTGATAAACAATTCTGGTAAACTGGTAGCAAGAGATGAGAGGGCTGAGGTATTCAACATCTTTTTTGCCTCAGCCTTCAGTGGCAACCTCTCTTCCCACACCTCTTGAGTGGGTGGACAGCAGCATGGGAACTGCAGGAGCAAAATTCCTCACACAGGAGGAAGACAAGTAAGAGAAGATCAGGCTTGTGACCACCTGAGGAACCTGCATGTGCACAAGTCTATGATGAGATGAGATGAGATGCATCCCAGAGTCCTGTGGAAATTGGCTGATGCAGTTGTCAAGCCACTCTCCACGCTAATTGAAAAGTCATGGCAGGAAGGTGAGGTTCCAGGTGATAAGAAAAGGAGAAATACTGTACCCATCTCTAAAATGGGTAGAAAGGAGGACCCTGGGAACTACCCACCTGTTGCGATGTACTGTTGGCCAGTTTCGGTTTATCTCATGGCCAGGCTCTGCTATCTCCTCCCCGCCCCCCTCGGTACCCGGTTTCACCCCTGGAAGGCTCTGTATTTCGCAATCCTACACAAAGCCCGCCAAATCCAAACCCAGCACTCCTATCTCATAGGATGTTTGTACCCTCCCCCTGCCCCCTCATATTGGTATTTATGTAACTGTAACTCGCCGTGCCAGTGCTTCCCTAGCATGACCCCGGAGCCAAATAAACCATCTGGGAAAGCCCCTCCGCTTTACTGCTTCTTCCTTGGTGTGCCTGTACCATCGGTGGGTTGGGTGAAACCTTCCTGGAGCTTCGCCAGCCCTCCCATGCCTTCGGCGCAGCCTGGCCAGTCCCTGGAACCACGAGCGAGCGCCTGGTGCCTCCGCCGAAGGCATTGCAGCACCCACCTGTCAGCCTCACCTCTGTGACGGATGATCTTGAAATTTACCATAGAGATATTTTATACCAGTATATAGTCATACTCACCAATAAAAGGTTAAGAGAAAGGAGGAGGGAAGCAGGCATTCATTATTAAGGCATCTGTCTTGAGAAGTAATGACTACATGTACTTTCCACGATATGGCTGGGTGTTTCCTGGTGATGGGAAATAGAGAATAAATCTTTGTGTGTTTTATTTTTCTTCCATGTGTGGCCTTTTTTAATGTATTTAACTGCCTTTATCTCAGTCCATGGGGTTTTTTTTCTCCCCTGAGCATGCTGAGGAGAGAGAGTGAAAGAGCTGCATGGTGGGCACCTGGTAGCCAGCCAAGGTCAGCCCAACACATTTAGTCAGCTTTTATTTAATGCAAAGAGTGCCTTTTACCTTTGCCTGAAACTTCTGTCAGCCTACCCAGACCTCTGTGTTACATGGGAGTGCTGGGGCATGGACAAAGCATTGTCTTTGATTTTCTCCCTGAAAATATTCCACCAACTCAACTTGCAACCATATTCTTAGGGTTAATGCTTCCCCACGCATGAAAGTATCAACAAAAATTTTCCACCACAATTTGAGCTTTAGTCAGACATCAGGCACTTAAAATTGTAGCTAGTGTAAATATACACCTTGTAATGCTATACAGCGGAAAACAAGTTGCTATAATAAGTGGCTTTTAAAAAATTGAAATGGTGATCTTTCTCAGTAATATATACATAGAAATCTACATTTTTAAATTTTTCCTCTTTCATTTCAAATTTTTCCTCTTTCATTTCAAGTACATTTTAATGCACAAATGGAAATTTCCCAGCTTTTCAGTAGATAAATGAAAGAATCTGTTGACAGTTTTCTTTCAATTAGTTTACTTGAAAATAAGCAAGTGTTTTTCAGAAGCTGCTCATTTTACAGTGCAGAGCCTGCTTCTAGTCCCTAGCTCTGTCATATCACGCTGGTAGAAAGGAAAATAAAAATTTAAAAAATCAATACAAAAAATTATTAATTATTACTAGAAGTCAGGCATTCAATGTCATCAAAACTGTGCTGTATTGATACTCTTAAGGTGTTAACAGGCTAGAAAGCCTCAAAGATAATTGCATGCATTTTTTGTGGCATTTCTCTTAGCTAGGTTTCATACTTTTTAAACTTTGATGTAGAAGAAAATCACCTAAGTGTGTTGACATGCAAGTTGAAGTGACTTCATAAGGACAGACACAAAAGTGGTTCAATTTCTTTTTTCTTGTAGTGGGGTAAAGAAATTATAAGAGGAGACGAATACTGCTTTCTCAGGGAGTGAGATCAATTTCACTTCCTGGCAGTTTCTAAATTGTGTTTGCCAATTGTGACTGAAATTATGGAGACAGATGATCACTGGTCTCAACCTTTCATTATTCCAAAGCCACTGAGTGAAGTTGTGCACTGCTTTTAGGCTTTTCTGCTTTGTTTCAATTTACAGAATCTCAAGTTTCATTTCTCAAAGACTGGAATGGAAAAAAGTGTTTCTGAAATCTTTTGTATACACAGGGTTACCACACTAGAGATCTTGGTTTTCTCTTGTATCTTCCTTTTTTTAAATTTCTTTTGAAAGTACAATGATAAATGTTCTATGGAAGACATGAACAGAAGGAACATCAAACATTTTCATAGATCGAAATTTGACATTTCATTGTCTTTTCTTAAATGATTTATGCAAATTAGGTGTGGTATTAGCTGTAACAGACTGGACCTAAGTTGTATTACTTCTATTTGTGCTTCCTTTTTAATGAGATCAGTTTAAATTTTAAAATGTTCCCAGAAAATGAAATTTTCTCTAACTCAGTGTTGAATTTTAAATTTAGATTTTATTCTATAAACTATCTTATAAAGATAAACATATATGATTCAAAAAATCTCTCCTCTAAAGCTCTTTATAAAGGACAGATACATAGTCCTGGACAGACAGCTAGAAAAATACTCGAATTGTTAAGCCCCTCATCAAATTTAAAAACTTTCTGTTAGAGTTTTTCCCTTTGAAAGGGAAATGTAGAAAAGCTGTAACAACATTAAAAAAAGACATCCACAACCAAATAAACCCAACACTGTCAACACAAGCCAGTTGCTACCATTCCAGGGAAAAAAAAAAACAAAGGTGAAAAAAATGATAAATAAGAAAGAAGTTTTTTTTCTTTTAGCAATAGAAATATAGAGTAAGGTCATTATTCTTAGGCAACTGAAACTGGATTTGGGTCTTCATAAGCCATGTACACATCAGCTTTAGTTTACACTATAAAATCTTAAGGGGCTTTTCAAGTATGGAACTATTAAGTCACTCTTCCACTTTGCAAATGAGGTTTAGCCATGTTTAATCATCAGATAGGGAGGACTAAAGGAGCTGCTCAAGCTAAACAGGAAGTTTATGATGATGAATACTGGTAATTTCATTCAAATTTTTAGCCAGAAAGACAGCAGAGTGGGTCTATGATAGGTGTTACTGTAAAACACTATAAATTAATTCACAGGAAGTTAGCTCAATGTATGCACAGAAGTATTCAAGTACAGATTTTTTCCTAAATACTCTCTTTACCTAGCAAATAAATTTTATTTGTGAATTTGGTGATTATTTAATTAGTTGTTTAACTGCCCTAGCATACCCCAGATTTTAAAAGAAGGAGAAGTTATTATGTTGATGGAGAAATATGTTATTTTCCAAGAAAAAAATGCCATAATAATAATAAAAATATTTTTAAGCTTAGTTTGTTTGTAAACTATTGTTACTATTCTTCGAATACAGATAATCAGTTTCAAAAATCAAAATGATGGG
The DNA here is from genome assembly GCA_013400735.1 of Pomatostomus ruficeps. Taxonomy (NCBI): domain Eukaryota; kingdom Metazoa; phylum Chordata; class Aves; order Passeriformes; family Timaliidae; genus Pomatostomus; species Pomatostomus ruficeps. The sequence continues at coordinate 13,345 of VYZT01016016.1, forward strand.
GAAAATAAACACTTCACAGAGTCTAGTGCATTGACTTAAATCCTAGCTCATCAAAATGAGAAGGCAACTCTAGCCATATACAGCTCTGTAAGGAAGCCCATCAGAGAGGGACTAATGGCCAAATCTACTCTGTCTACTGTTGCGGTGTGTTGTTGGCCAGGTTTCAGCTTATCCCATGGCCAGACACTGCTGCCCCCTCCCTGCTTCTCGGTATCTGTTTTCCTCCCCCTTGGAGGGCTCTGTATTTCGCAATCCTATGCAAAGCCTGCCAAATTCAAACCCAGTACTCCTTCCCTATAGGATGTTGTATCCTCCCCCGCCCCCTCATGTTGGTATATATGTGACTGTAACCCCCCGTGCCAGTGCTTCCCTGGCACAACCCCAGTGCCAAATAAACCATCTGGGAACACCCCTCTGCTTTGTCTCTCCTTCTTTGGTGTGCCTATACCATCGGTGGGTGAAACCTTCCTGGAGCTTCGCCAGCCCTCCCGTGCCTTTGGAGCAGCCTGGCCAGTCCCTGGAACCGTGAGCAGTCGCCTGGTGCCCCCACCAGAGGCATTGCGACAGTCTACAGCAAAGATTCGAAAACTTGGCTTGCTGCTACCAGCAGGAACCATAGTGTTTGGGACAACAGGTAGTGCTGGAGAAGAAAGGAATGGAGAAAGACAGTAAGAACTGTCAGTCTTCTGGTATTTACCCCACCTTATTTTTCATGGTCTGAATTTTAGATTCCTCATCCCTATTGTAAGCTTAATTCTAGTCCTCCTTCCTTGGGACACCCTCTGATATATGTAGAGTTATATATAGGGGGGTTTTTTTGTTTGTTTGGGTATTTTTATGTGCTTTTTGTTTTGTTCATTGGGTAGGGGTTTTTGTTTAGTTGTTTTTTTTCTCTCTTTTTTCCTTTATCACTGTTGAGAAACCTTGGTCTTGCTCTCTTGAAGAGAATTCATCTGCTGCCGAGATGAGACAATCTGTCTTATGGCTAACAGTCCCAAAATAACATGGTGGTTGTAGCAAATAATGAGCATGAAGGCAGAAGAATATAAATTATTCTACTCCTGAAAAATGTATCCTGAGTCATCCCTTCCTGGGACAGCCAGTGAACAAAGCAGAACACCAAAGAAACATAAGGAAGTCATAGAGATTTGTGTTTTTCACATGTTCCTCGGGGGATATTTTTCTCAGTTATAAATGGGTGGTAGCTTTTGTTCATCTGAGCATAAAAAATTACAGAAAATGAATATAAAAAGAGAGTGTGATAAGAGATATATTGGGGGTCATGAAAATAAAAGTTAAGTGAATATAATTTGCTTGTCATTGCTGCGAAAAAAAGAAAAAAATCTCTTCTAGATGTCTCCAAGTTTAATCTCTGTTCACAACTGTGTTCAGTATTTTGAATCACAATGACTGTATTAATAACACAGATATTGATTATGTCCTATTTTATAAGTAATTATTTAATATACCTTCTGCAATAAATGTGTATCTCTCATAAAGGTAAGTTTAAAATAAACATTTATTCATTTGGCATTTCACAGGTTGTGTGTTATTTATATGTTCTGCAGATTTTACTTCCAATCACAAAATTCTAGGAAAATAAAAATGGAAATAAAAGTGCGTAAATTCCCATTTACGCCAGATACCTATTTAACTGCTTTGGCAATACTGAGATGGCAATTTTATTACTGTTATATTTATATAAACTTAAAAGGTGTCTTTATGCTGCCAGGGCAATGTAACAAGTCCTTAGTTTATAAAGGAATTGACCCAGTAGTTATAGTCCACCTAAATAATTTCTGGTCTCTTCTATTAGAGAGGCAAAAATATATTTATCATGAAGATAAGTAGGATGATAATAAATCACAATTGAAGAAAATATGGCCCGTTTGTATTGTGTTAATAAACTTTACATTATTATCTGTTTAATTAATTTTAAATCCTTAAATGGATACTAAACTTAAGTGAGCTTTATCTAAAATTAATTAATTTTCATGATGAACACCATATATCTGAAAATACAAAGTCACTCCTGAAGAGCTTTATTATCAGATAGAATTAGATCTGAAATGTACATTTGAAAAATCTGAATTTATAACATAAAGTAGTTTGTAAGGTGTACTTGCACACAGACAGGCTTTATGGAAACGTTAGGAACAAGAGCTTTTATCTATTTTCTCATAATTTACAAGAGTGAGCTTAGTCACTATCAAAATAGTAGCCCACTGAAATGTTGACATTCATAGCATGATTGGAGTTTTAAGACTATTCTTTATTGTCAATAAAAAAAGAAAAGCACCTAAACACTGTAGAAGAGAGACAAATGAGGGGGGAAATGGAACAGTCACTGGTGTCTTTGGATCTTCCCCTCCTGAGATACAGACTGAATCTGGGTGGATACTTATCAACTTCAGACCAGTAAACTTTAACAGATGCTTAGCAATACACTAAAAGAAAGCAGGGGAGAGGAGGGGAGGGGATGTAATATTTACACAATATCAATTGTAATCCATTGCTCACAGCCAAACTTAGATAATTTCCCTCACCTAATCATCCAAGCCTATCAGTTATGCTCCCTTTTTTACACAAAATAGATACTTTGTTTGAGCATTCTCTTGGTTCTCAAACTTATTCTTACTTTACCTCAGTAAGACTCTTCTAACTTTCTTCCTTCTTATAATCTTGTGCAAATTGTATCAGGGTGAAGTTACAGTCAGCTTAAAGAACAGTTTCACCTGAGTTGTTTTCAGTCAGTGCTTTTAAATGTATTTTATTAAAGATGTGAAATATTCAGAGAAGAATCCCAGAAAAGATGAAATGGAAACTTTTGCACCAGTAGCTCTGATTTGAGCTGGAGCCGAACAGGTGTTCATGGGATCATCAGCTGCCACAACTTCAGCACTGCTTCTGCTGGTTGCAGCTTAATTTTGGTCTTTTCAATAGTTCTGTTACAAATTCATGCTGTGGTCAGCTAAAAAAACCAAATCAATCAATAAAACAGATGTAGCACCACAGCTTCCATCACCTGGTTATTTAATTTTAAGAACATTATCCCCAGAAAACATCCACCTTTGTGAAATTGTTTTCCCAGTTTCACAAAAGAAGTTAGCCTCTTTCTTTTTTTTTGTATAACAAGGGCTATGAAATTTTCTGTGATGAAAATTTTTGAATCATTAAAATGAAAATTATTATTGCTTCATAAAATGTCTCTTGAACCTTGTCAATTTTCAGAATGAAGAGGAACAAATATGTAGGCTTTGAGGAATTTTGCTGGAAGAAATCTAAGCATCTTATCTACCTCCAGGGTTAAGCAGTAGGTGAACTCAATTTTCCATGGTTATATTGTGGATTAAGTTCTTACTGGCAGAGATATAATAGCACATAGTTACTTAACCCCTAAAAGGTTATACAAGACAGAAAATCATTGATGCTTTGTGGATCTATCTTTAAGACCTCAGAACAAGAAGTAATGAGATGTAATATTTTTTTCCAGATACTTTTCCTTTAGGTGCAACTTTTATTAACACACTAAACAAACTTTGCAGTAATTTCCCTTCTGTTTCTTCCATCTATGTTTTTTAATTGTAAAAATAAAAAAAAAAATCAATGTTTATGACAGCTATGTTATATTTAGTTTTATATTTTCTTACTTTATAAAACTAATAACGAAGTCAATATTTCAGTCTTCTTGTTTGGTAACCATATATACACACATAACTCTGTACTTGAAAACTCTGAGAGGGTTTTTTTCCACTAAATTTATATATGAAAAATAAGTAGAGCTGTGTTTAGTGGCATTTATAAACAAATTAAAATTAAAAAACAAACAAACAAAAAAACCCCAAAACCAAACTGTTTTAGGGCACAATTCATTTTAGGGATTCAACATCCTGAACATGCCCAATTTAGGAACTGTGAGGTATCCCATACAGTCTCCAGATGCACTCCAGATTGTGTCTCAGGGGTGCCTTGTCATACCTACCAGTCCTCCCTATCTATTCACACTCTAAATAAGATAATGTAGTCTAACTCTGAACTAGAGATGAGTATTTCGCAATTATTCTAATTCATAACTATATAGGTTATTAGGGCACCTCACTGGGATGGTGAGCATATTTGTGCTCAGCCTGAAGATCACTATATCCTTGATATCCGTTATCTGCAATAACCAATGAACAATTGCTTTGTACATGCAACTTGAGCATATTCAACTTGTTTATATCTCTTTGTGCTTGGCTAAAGATATCCCTACTAAATTGAGAATGGTCTGTAATAAAATGATTGATACCTTCTCAGAAACCATAGGATATTTATTTTGGCTTTAATCTACCTCCGTAAATGACTGCAGCTGTCCCATCGGTCCTGCAGTGCCTGCCTGTGCTGTGTGGGTGTCACAGATGACATAATAAAATATCAATAAAAATCACTAAAATATCTACATTTTGAGAATAAAATCCTATCCTAAATTCTGTATCTGGGCTACTAACTCTGAGATACTTTTATCTTTGAATGAAAAAGATATCACTTATATATTATTCACCTCCTCTTAAAGGGAGTTACATAAAAGAAAGAATCAGAAGCACCTTTTTATATAATTATCTGATTAATTAATTTTCATTGTTTGCATATCTATGAAGTCACTCCAAGAAGGCTAGCTCAGACTTAAACATCTGGGAGTTAATTATATAATAATTCTTTCCAAAACTATTATGATTTCATAACCATAATTGTGTTGTTTTAATTATAAACATAAATATTATAGTAAAAGTAATAAACATGAAAAAGAAGAAATATGTTTTGTGGCTTTTCTCTCTTAAAAGAAGAGACAATTCTTTTAATAATTTAACAAATGCACCTATAATTTGCCAACTGTTAGTAAACATGAGAAAAGGCTTTAGAACCTTACTGATGGGAATATTAAGTTTTCTCATGTACAAAATTCCCAAATTATTTCTAACACGTCCCTGCCATACCATGGGTATTGAGTGATCTTTACAGTTGCTTCCAACCTAGACCATTCTGATTCTGTGATTCCATTTAAGCAAGTGAATTTCTCCAGCTCTGGATTTGCTATGATACTATCTCTTTATGAGTTTCAGATCTCATTAGAAATCATTAGACTCTTGAGAGATGCTAACATCTCACAAACACTATAAACAATATCTTTTCAACCTTGATTGAAGTTTTTGTATTCCCTGATTAATGTTTGTGCACTGAGATAAATTAAAAATATAAAAGGGAGAAAAACATTTGAATACATGGCCTTTACAAACAAGTTCTTTCAAAATGCTTTGCAACAATGAGTAAAACTTCTTTCCTTTTTTTCTTTTCAGTTAAAATAAGTAAATCTCCAAACAATCCTCACTGATAGAAAAGACAATATGAAATGAAGATTAACTTTCAATGAATAATATTTTGTAATAAAATTTGTACATGTCATTGAAATGTGCTAGCACAGAACTTTACCTCCAAAAACTGGTATAAGTTTTAAACTTATAGCAAGGAATCCTGAATACTTTTGTGACAGTCATAATGTTGATCTTGGCCTATTAAGGGGATCAGCTTGCATCAAACTTTTAACCTCTTTGCCAGAAAGAAAACACCACCATCCTTTCAACATGGCAGAAGAACTGGAGACTGAATAAAGAAGACAAATTCTGCAATGGTCTTACTATGTTATAGCTGTAGGAAAATTTCAACACACTGCTGAATGGTAGATGGCCTCTTGAGACAGGAACTTCAGCTTAAAAGATAATCACATTTATATACTCACCTACCCAGAGCACAATAGTTATTTTAACAGTAGGATATATTTCTTTCTTTTTTTTTTTTTTTTCCCAAAACGTTGCAAAAAAATGCTGATGGCTTCATTGAATGTTGAAAAACATGTCTTGTGTTTGTGTTGCTGTGCCCTGAGGTGGTGTGAAAGGACATGCAAACCCAGCTGCACAGCCTGAAGCTGGCCTCCAGCACGAGCTGTTAGAACAGTGACCTCTGTCTGGCCGGCAATCCCACCGGCAACAAGGGTTAGGGAAAGCAAGACAGGGAGAGGCAGCTGGAGTTAATGTTAGAGATTATTTTAAAAGATCTGTTTAAGCTTGTAAACAGACCATATTATGGAAAAGACCTGAGCTAGCTAAGACCTGGATGAACGAAATAGATTTTTATATTGACTTCCAAAGGTAATGTGCCAGTAATGAATACCCAGGAGGAAAGAGAGCTCAGAAATGGAAAGGTGTGCTGCAGTTGTAAAAGAGACAAATGTAGGTTTCATAACTATAGAGCAGAGGGTGAATGGGCTTCAAACAAAGAGGGAGAGGAGTTCTAAATCGTAGTTAAAAATTCCAACGAATTTAGGCTTATATCTAGACAAGAATATTTTGGACATAGGAAGAATTCAAGGTAAAAAAGTATATGAGCAGATAAAAATATTTCTTGAATTGTCTAAAAGTATGGGCTTCTGCTACAACATCATAACACACTGGAAAAAAAATAATGTTTTTTCAATTACCCATAAATATAGTTCTTTTTGTTACAAATCATCTAACATCTCATACCTAGTGGTTCTTCCAAGTCATCAAATATATTTCTTATCTGGTTCATCCACACACCCTTTCCCTGTGGACAGCATGGGAGTTGTATTTGCTAGGTAAGCAAAAAGAGCTGAGGATTTATATTGAGCTTATGCCCGCTATCATATTTATACACTGAATACAATAAGAGATGATTGACAAGAATGTTGCTGTAGTATCCTTTGTTATGTCACCAAGAAAAAGAGAAAAGCAATTGTGTAGCAAATCTGCGCTTCCCCCTGTGCAAAATACCATGAGATGGATGGTAGATGGTGACAACAGCTTTCAACAGGTCTCACAAAACTAACATATGGCACTCCCCAGGCAGGCCTGCTAGGCCAAGGGCCTGAAGGAGAGCCACACAAGAACACACACAGACGCAGCAGGAGAGAGAGCAGGAAGAGAGAGGGCAGAGCCCTCCGACTTTATTTATATGTTTTCACACATCACCGTGGATTGGAGGTAGAAATCACCACCTCCTATAATCCACTTGGTCAAAGTATTTGTCAATCATATTTCTCCATCCGGTATACTGGAATTCGTAAACACAGATACAATTTAGGAAAACATAGATAATAGAGAGAAAACAAGTCATGGCCATGAGAGAGTCTAACAAGAAAACACTGAACACTGCAAAGTCAGGGCAACACTAACACAGGTATTTGAAGGCAGAATGTTGCCTAGGATACATTGCCATTCTTCCACTGCAGCATGTTGACCTCTGACATTTACACAAGTTGAGGTTTTCCCCTTCCAGTTTAGTGTATGTTTACAATATCTTTAATAATTAACTACCCTTAACTATATCAAACATTTTCTCTGAAATTTAAATTACAATTCAAATGTTTATGACTTACAGCCAGCAATCTAACAACTTTATTCTTTATTGACCATAAATATTAAAATAATTCTATATACTTGCTTTTTCTTTTCCATTTCTCATTCTTTTTCCTCTCTCTTTGTTTTACGGTTTTATGGGGACTTCTTTCTGTAGAATTTCAGTACTGTGAAGTGTCATATCCAATAAATTTTAAAAAGAAAATCCATGTAGATTCCCCCTATTTAGAAAACCCAAATAAAATTTAAGAGTAATGAATTAAATATCACATTCTCACTATTTTAAAATAACACAAATGCTCTCATACCATGTTCCTTTGCAGTTATAAAATGAATAAATGAGATTTGAACATTCACCTTTTTATGAGTTTTAGCATAGAAAACACAGCATGTTCATGTAATTTAAATGTAAAAGTTATTACATGTCTGAAAATCACAGTTTATTCTCCATCATTCTAGTTTTTCTGAAAAATAGTGAAATGACAAAGAGTCAGTCTCAGTCCTTATTGATTGTCCTTTCAGTATCTCATTTATGGATATTTTCTCGATTTTTTACATGTTTCAGGAAACCGCCATGCCATAGTACATTCATTATCCATAATATTGGTTTTCATGGGCTAATTTAGGAGTTCAAATTAGACTAAATTAGCTAATTTAAGACTTAATTTTACTTAAACATATTACAGCATTAATGAAAAGACAGGCACCACTAGACAGTGATTCAGAAGTGCTAAGCATTACTTCAACTCTAAATTACCCTTCGGTTATCAATGATTGCACTCATAGCTTAGCTCCCATTTTCTAATTCCTACTCCCTAGTTCAGGCATTTCAGGTAATGTGAATTCAGAAAAATTAGTGTTATAGTTTAAAGCTCTTGTAAACCAATGCAACTGGGTTTATTTTCTATGGAAATCACAATATCAGAAGGAAGTAGAATGCTTAAGTCTCACTTAATATGAAGCTGTGAGCTGCACCATTCCTGAAACTAAGAGGTTTCTAAGCCATATTTGAATATGGTTATGTGTAGGTTAATTACCTGGGCTTTTTATGCTCCTAAATGTAGTTATTAATATTAATAAAAATGAAAATATGATCATCATATGTCATAATTTTATTTTTATATATATATATGTGTGTGTATATATATATATATAATTGCTACAAAATTTTAAGCTAGAAATGTATATTGGTCTACTTCAAATAATAAAGTTTTCTAAGATTGTGACAATTGATGAGAACTGTTATGATATTTACAGAAACATTGAACTGTAGGTGATATTGTAGAGGAAGAATCAGACAATATACTGATATATACTGAGAGGTTTAAGGCCTAAAATATTGTTTCCCAAAGGAAAGCACAATCTATAAGGATAGTTTTTGGAGATGTCTCTGTCCTTTTCTGTTAGAATGCTATAAAACTGAAGAAGACCCTTGATCTTTAATTTGAACAGGAAAGACCTCTGGATTTTCAAGAAAGTTCTTCAGAAGGAAGAAGAGGCCTGGATTGCTAACAAGAGATGAAGAGTTCGTACACTTAGGACAATTAAACAGGATTCTAAATGCATGGTTATGACTTACTGAGTCAGTTCCACTTAAAAAGCTTAGTATTTCAATGTATATAATGCCATTCTGTAATTATAGGCCATTTAATTCAGATTTTCTTGTAACCAAATCAGATCCTTTAAATATTTGAATAGATTATATTTTACAGTTATGTTTAACTGAAAACTGAGGAAAAAAATATCGCTGCTTTCAGTAGCGAATGAAATGTTAATCTATCTTTTTCTATGTTATCACGTTACAGATTACTGATAGCCAGAATACTGCAACTGCCAAACTATTTCATTATATTAGCAGCAGAAGCATAATAGATCCTTTTCTTATCAAATATAGTCTCAAATTAAATAATTTAGGCTTCTGGTTGCAAAATAAGTCCAGAAAAGGAAATGAGTGGGTTGGCAATTTGCTTTAGTCAATATTCTACACTATAATTGTGTATGATCAACTTTTACTCCACAAAGCTATTGGGTTTATTTAATTTTACACCATATCTCTTTGCTTCATGCTGCTTTTATGCCTTTGGAAGCTGACAAATTCATTTAATCACATTTGACTACAGGGAAGAGGTCTGAAGACAGAAAATCTGTAATAAACTGTCAGAGTACATCTAATTTTATCTTGATTTTACTTACTCGTGGACTTTGTCCACTGGGTGATACTGCAAAAAACCTCTTGAATACCAGTGCATAACAGCCTGTTGTACTGTAAGGGTTTTATGTGCTTTTAAATAATCTACCTCTTTCAGTTTCTCCTCTTAAAGAAGCAATGATTTTTAGTCCTAAATGATATTTTCTTGACAGAGTAAAAAGGGAATAGGATTCACATTCCTTCTGGATTAAATCACCAATGAAGTTTACAAACTGATATTTGAAAAAAAAAAAAATAAAGTTGATCAATTACAGTGAGTCTTACCTTGATATTTTGAGTGATATACTAGGCCTCCTTAATTTCTAAGGGGGTTTTGATTAGGTTTCTTTGTTTGTTTGTTTGTTTGTTTATTTGTTTAAGTGGTTGGTTGGTTTCATTTTTCCCCTCACAAAAACAAAAAAAGGGGAAAAAAGTTAAGAATTGTTCTTATAGTATTTTTCCTTCTTTTGTTCTGTAAATTAATTGAAATATTAAATTTTTAAAATTAAATTGAATTTAATTAGTATTAAAATATTTCTATATTAAATACACTAATTCAATCATTCTTAGCTAGTACTGTGAATATAAGAAAGATAGATTAGTAGTGTCCAGAGCAAATCCGCTCCAAAATATATGAATTTTGGTGAATTTGGTTATTCTTACTTTCTTATTTTCTTTGATCTTGGAATCAAACAATTAACCAACCACAAAAAAAGCCTTTAAAAGTAATTGATTTTTATTGCATAGCAACTCTTTTTCTTTTCAGTTTGCAGATCATTCTTCCTCTCAGTCACATCAGTGAGTTTTATCTGTTCGTTGACAAATTTGAACCTTCATCTTCTGTCTAGTTATCTAATTTTCCTTGCACTTGTCTTTATTAAATTGAAAGCTTAGGATAAAGGATCACTCATATCCACATTTGAAAGTCAAAACTGAGTTATGAACAATTTGTTAACTGCCTGATTTCATTAACATTATTGCTTTTGCCCCTTAGACAAATGTATTTGGGAGCAGTGTGAAACCCAGAATAAGTAGTGAAAAATTTTGACTTAGAGTAGATTTCAATTTGTTTATTTTAGAGGTGTGAGAAATTATTGTCTGCCAGAAAATTCAATTTGATGCTTCAGGACTTTGGCATGTATCTGTAAGATACACTTCTACTTACTATTTTGCAATTTTTGCAGTGGTAGTAAAACTAAAAAGTGTAAATTAAAATATAAATGACACAGCACAAATAAAAGGTAAGGTATTTCATTCATACTAAATAGAGAAGCACTGGCACTCCTTTTACAAGACATAGTTTCTTATCCATCTTTTCTGGCCAGTTTCACAAGCAAAAAATAAGTAAGGGATACAGATACATAGCTTAACCTTTCTGTCTCATTTCCTACACCAAGAAGACTCATTGCCTTTGCCCTTTCTCAGAAAGAGATGAGGTTATAAAACCAAAGTATTTTTATTAACAGGAATTGTTGTCAAGAAAAAATCCTCTTTTTCTTTAATTAATCATAAGTTAACCTAATGTGGGATTTGAAACTTGCCTAAGCTTTGATCAACCCAAATTTTTCTCTGAACTCTCTACAAACTTTTTTTATAATACATCTTTGAGGGAACATTGATGGATAAAGAGAACAAATGCCTTGGATAAAGCAAATTATTCTATGATATTTATTTTTTAATTGGCTGTCATTGAAGTAGAATATGAAAAAATACCTATGAAGTATGAAAATTATCTTTGTGAACATATTTTTATGCTATTTGTAAGCATTGAACACCACCTGCTTTTTAAATTCTGAATCAGGCCACCAAAAGAGTGTATTGACATAGGAATTTGTCATATTTATATAAATAATAAAAAAGAAATGTGAAATCTTTTTAATTTTTTTTTCCTTAACTTGTAGAGTACACTCAATTCATTTTCTCTACGATTATGAGAATATGACATTCAGGTCTATCTAATGAAAGATGCAATTCATACTGCTTCATGTTCGTAAATTTAGTCTGTCAGGGTTGACAACACTGTAATGTGGATGTTTCTTTGCAAATGTTATCAAAGTTAAACCATATCATCCAAGTGCAAAGTTCTTCCTTAAAAGCAACTAAGATCAGTATATTGTCCTTAATGTTGGGTGGAGAGGAGAATATCCGTTTCAAGTAATACAGTGTCTCTGGTAACAAAGGAGAAAATTCCTTTGTGAAGTCAACAACATGTGATTTTTAAAGTTCTGGAAATAAGATATTTGAAACAGTATTGCTTTTGACAGGGACTGAAAAGCAGGACAGATATTGTGCTGAAATTCAGGGAAGGTAATAGACAATCATAAAAGAACAAAGGTGCAGAGCAGACAAGACATAAGGTTAGCAAACAACTCAAGTCACTAGAGTCTGCTATGATAAGAACAGAAATATGTTTTGAAACAATATTGTCTCCTCTAAGAAAATACGTGCAGAGAGATTGCACAACTAGGCATCTAGAAATGGTACCATTCAAGACATTTATCCATGTTGCAAAGCTGTCAGTATCCCTGGATTTCAGCAATAAGTGGCACCAGGCTCATCTGGCTTTTCTCTGACCACCACACACTGACAAAGGATGGAAGAATGGGAGTGCTCTACTATATTTTCCTGCCACAGTACAGAGTGCCCACAAGACGTGGGCTAGGAAACACTGGAGAAAAGCATTCATTTGTTTGAGTGGGGTTTTCTTTTGGTTTTGTTTTTGATTTTTTTTTTGTTTGGTTTTGGTTTTGATTTTTTGCCCCTTTTTTTTGTTTTTGTTTTTGTTTTGTTCTGTTTATTTGCTTGGATTCTTTATTGGTGGGGAGCTTGGTTTTGGTTTGTTTTCTTGCATTTTTTAGTGGATTTTACATGCCTCTTTGCTATTGTTTGACTTAATCTAGTGCACTCTCCAGAAGGTGTTTGAAACAGTTGTGAAAAACCAGTCCAAAGCCATGAATGTTTGCATGCCCAATAATCAAGTGACTCATATGTGTTATGATATATAAACTTTGAACAACTTTCATCCCATACCACTTGGCACTTCCTAATTTAGAATGTGCCCTAGCCTCACCAAAAAAAAAAAAAAAAAAAAA
>VYZT01016016.1:26102-60109 GCA_013400735.1 Pomatostomus ruficeps
ATTTCAAAGTGTGAAATATCAGTGTATTCACTGATTAGAACAGGATCTGAACTTAGAGAACAAGATCTTGCTTTATGTTAGTGCTTAAGATTTGAGCCTTTTTATGATATCTTTGATGTGTCAGAGAACTCTAATAAATCAGTCTGATAAATCTGAGATGTAAAACATGGACCAGCATTATGTTTCATCACCCTGGGACTTTGAAAATACTGGCTTATACTTAAGAAGTCTTTATTGCTTCAATTATTAACTACTGTCACTATAAGATTATGTTGTCTTAATAATTTAGATTTTTCCTGCTTCAGCTTCTAGCCATTGAATCTGGATATATCTGGCTTTTACAGTGTTAAACCTCCTACACCTTTGGTAAGTATATATGATCACCAAATTCAGTAAATACTATTCTGAAAACTACAGAAAATTAAATTCTTGCATCTTTAAGACATATTTTTAGATGTTTTCATGATAGCAATAGTGGTTCTGTAAACACTGTTCAATTTCTTCAGCATCTGAAAAAGCAGACAGCAATTAAGGCTATAGTAACAATTTTTTCATTAAAGACTATATAATTCAGACAAATATTGCAATATATTAAATAAGCATACTGAACAAGTTTATTATATGTAGGACAATCTCTCTTTTAAGAAGAGTGAGAATGTCAAAGGCTTTTCTTGCCTGAGGCAGGGATATGTAGGAGCAGACAGAAGTGTCTCCTGAGTTATCCTATTTAAAGCTGCCTTGAAGAATGCTAACTACTTTTGCTTCCTCCCTGCTGCAAGAAAAATATCGCACATGGGGGAAAAAAATTTTAAGAAATTGAATACATGTATACCACGTATACTGTAGAATCAACTTGGAATGAATCTTGTGGTCTGATATACAGAAATAAATTTGGATTTTTGTACTATCAAGTAATCCTGTATAAGTTCTCTCCTCTCTTGCCTATATCCTGCTTAAATACATGCTGCTGTCCTTGTCTTTGCTTTTATAATTTTTCCTTCTACGAAAAGATTCTGGCCTTTGTTTTACCTCTGCCCTACTTTGATTCCTGATACTGAGACCATTTATATGCTTCCATTCATTGCTTTCCCTACTGTCACTTTCTCAATGCTGGTCCTTGGCCCTCATATACTTTTTGCAATGTTTTTCCACAGCCTTTTTCACTCCACCTTTCCCCTTTCACTATGAAATAGGAGCCTTTTACTCTCCATTTGTCTGTGAAATGGCAAGAAAATACCAATAATCATTGCACTGCCTTACTCAGTGGAGCAGATATTTTAAACTGAACATTAAGGACCACCTTCAGAGCTGAAATTAAACATATTATGATAATTTAAATATTGAGGTTTGGGGTAATTGCCACTGAATGAATGAACTTCATTTTATTCAAGGCCTCAGCAAGACAAATCATACTGGGAGCAATTTGACAGGCATGAGAAAAAATTGTTTGAGAATCCAGATTGTTATGGTGCATGAGACAAATAGTGACCTAAAACATACTACCAAGTCTTTCCTGTGTGTCTATTGTCCTCTGAGTGCTTGAGAAGAATTAAACTATATCTGCTCTTGACGCTGTGAAAGTCACAGCAGTCAACTGCACTCAGTTTTCTAAAGAATAAATCAGAAATATTTTATAGCACTGGAAACTCAGTCATGATATTATGGTAAGTTTAAATAAATATTTATTCCACTTCTATAGTTTACTCAATTTCTTTTACCTATCATATTGAATGTCAAAGAATGTCTAACATCCATCTCTGATTTTACTTCAATAGACTCCTTTTTAACAGACACATAAGCATAAACAGATACACAAATAAAGCCTCTCATTCCACATCCCATTAATTGTTTTAAATAGAAATTTTAGATCACATTCAATTAAAATATGTGGAATTAAAACGACATGCACAAAGGAGAAAGAATGTGAATGGTTTTACAATCAATGTACAAGGACACCCGCTGATGCCCAGTAAGTTCTTCCCTTTCCGCTTGTTTTTCTATTTGTCATTTAACCCTGATCTCCTTTTTTTCCTTTCAATATTTCTTCAGCCTTCTGTAGCTGTTAACAATATGAAACACCAAAAAGTTCATCTGGACACCTTATTCATCACAAATTTTCAGCCCAGAGAGAGTGATGATTCTTAGCTTCTTTATGACAGAAACTCAAGTATCTTTTTAATGTCTCCATCCATTCATGAAAGACAAAATTCTTCTCTTACTTCTCCATTAGAAATATTTGCAACAGTGAAGCAGAATTATTGGGAAAAATAAGCACACACACAAACAGATTGTTCAGAATCCAATTCCATATGCCACAATTCATCACTGAGAACCCAAACCTAGCATTGTCATCGTTCTTCACCAAAATCAGGACACCATAATTAAAGAGAGGACCTGTTGTCCTTCTTATTTTATTTATATTCTGATTTAGTAGTCTGAAGGATTTCATACTTCACATTGCAGTTTAAGAGTAAGACACTTGCTAATCAGCTAATCTTTCTAATTTTTCAAGGAAACTCCAGAAGCTGGAGATTTAGGTGAAGGACCAAATATCATAAACACAGCTCCAATAATCTCTTCACATATTTCCAAAACCTTTATATCACAATAAACCTAATCATCTATGAAATTTAAATAATTTTAACAATTTATCTGTGTTAACTCATTATTCAAGAACCCCCTTTTCTTTCAGCTTCCCTTCCCTTTTTTTTGTATATTAAATGTGCACTTCCATTTCGTTCCTAAAGCTGCTTACCTAAATCCAACAGATTTCAAATTCCACGCCAGATTCCACAAACCTACTAAGATCTATATGTATGTGTGTGTTTTTTTTCTCTAAAACCAGACCTAAATTACTCTAACAGGAGAGAATAA
Source organism: Pomatostomus ruficeps (assembly GCA_013400735.1). Classification (NCBI taxonomy): domain Eukaryota; kingdom Metazoa; phylum Chordata; class Aves; order Passeriformes; family Timaliidae; genus Pomatostomus; species Pomatostomus ruficeps. The sequence goes on from VYZT01016016.1 coordinate 28,977, forward strand.
CTCAAAATTATGGATATTAGGGAACTCCTGTGCAATACTGATTTAAATAACTTCTCTGCACTGCTTCTAGGATGCAAGATAGCTTAGTGATTCATGACACCTGTCTTCAAGTATATTACTGCACTTGAAATGCTACATTTATTCAGTCAGTTTTAAGAAAATAAAATGAAAACAAAAGCAACAAAAAATTGAAGCTTTTTTTCAGTATCCTCTATTAATCAAAACCAATGTGAGTTATTTGATTTTTGTGTTTCTTAATCACACTAAATTCCAGTAACTGGTCTATTAATAACAAAGACTTTATTACTACTTTTATTTTAGCATCTCTCTTCACTGTGCAGTTCTGAAAAAGTCAAATAAAAACAAACAACTCTCCTAATACAGTTATTTTCATAAATCAGACAAACATGAATGAGTATTTTAGTGCTCTCAGATGTGATTGTATGGAGTTCTTTGCAAACTATAATTTCATAGGATACATATAATTTCATCTAACAGAAAATTTGCTATTCAAGTCCTATTTTATAATTGCATTCAGAATGAAAAATCCATTCAGTTTATCTTCAACACAGAATTTAGTGGTGGAAACCTTTGTATCTTATTTTCTACCTCTGATTCTATTTTTCTTTTATCTTTTTTTTAAGTTTGTATTTGAGTATGTGCTATTTTAACGGTTTAATTTCTGCTTTCCTTTGATATTTCTTTTTTGCATATGCTATTCAAATTTTAGCAGTATACCAGGAATAGACTGGACTTGAATTTGCACAACATGTTTTACCTCAAATATGACATGTTTTAGAAGAAAACAAAACACTGAGTGTTACATTTTTTCTTCATTTCAGCACCCTCCTCTCCATTTCAGCAATATTTTCAGTGTTTGTGTCAAGTGCATGTACTTCTAAACACTTTTCAAATTGCAAATGACACATATAGACCTATAGTAAATTCAAAAGACCTCAGAATTACATCTCAGGTTTTCAGGGATGTCAGTTCACAACCTTTTCTCTGAAGCCGGTAGCCAAAGGGGAAAAAAACCCCAAACATGTAGAGCTAAGAAACAAAGCACATTTTTGTATATTAGCAGTGACATACTAATGGGGTTGCATAAGTTTCTGGCTGATTTGGGTCAAGGGTAGAGGTATTCTGCATCTGCTCTGAGAACATGTCTGGATGAAGCCTCTTAGAAATGGAAGATGAAAATGTCCTTCAAGATCCAAGGCAAAATATTTTGAACAAGCTATAAATTAGCTTTTGACAATACACTTTAAATGTCTTTAATTTCCTCTTTAATTTATTTTTTTTTCCTTGCTTTGTGTGTCTAAGCAAAATATCCATGTATGCAACACAAGAGAATGAAGGTGAGAGATGGGACTCAGCTCTCTTACTACCTGTATCAATGAGAGAGAGACTTCTAAATCAGAATTAGCTTAGACTTCTTTGTGGCCAACAGACAGAAATGGACACCTCTGGAGGATAGTATATTAAGCTTCTTAGATAACTATTTAAGAACTTCTTCATTACTTCAAAATGTATGAATTGGTTACTTCTATTTCTCAACATATGAGGATAAATTATCTTGGACCATGCAATGCATGACTGATCCTGGCCTAAGAACTTCATCCATAACATATCTCAACATCTTTACAAATACTTTCATTAAAAATCCTGAAACCTCTTCTGTTCCTCTAGAATGATTTAATGATTTGGGAACTTTGGAGACATTATTGAAGAATTTTTTTCTAGAAAGTCTTCATCCACAGGAATGATCTTCTTAACCCAGGACATGTCCAGATGTGAAGAGGACTCATTACCACATTCACAAACCATGGTGTAAACTCAGGACTGGAGACAGAGTTGTCCTTATTCCAACTCTGCAGGGAGAGGCATATATTCAGGGCAAAGGGATCTACTGCAGGGTTTTTTGGTGGGTTTTTTTCCCTTTTTTTTTGGTGGTTTTTTGTTTTGTTTTGTTTTGTTTGTCTGTTTGTTTGTTTACGGTTTTTGTGTGTGTGTGTGGTGACAAGCTGCATGTTTCACAGTGGCTTGAAAATAATTTGGGGTTTGCACTTTAGAGAGGCAGAAAAGTCTCATTATTCTTTGATGGGCAAGTATATTCTGTTAGTATATTCTTTGTCTGCTACTTCCACTTATAGTAATAATCACTTTTCCTGTCTATTTAAGCCTGCAGGACTGACAAGAGAGAGACAGATGAGACTCTTTTCTCTTTTGTAGTTACTTAAAGGCTGGTGGCAGGAGAGGGATTCTAGCAAAAGTTCAGTGGTGTAGACAGCAAATGTTTTGTAAGGAGAAGCAAGACTGTCTTAGAAAAAACAAACGAACAAAAAATGTTAAACAGGTTAAAGGTCTATCACCCTCTTGTTTGCTTAGCAAGGGCCTGTTAGATTCCATTTTCGATTTCATCTTATTAATGGCAGCACGCACCATCAAACAAATACACCAACTGGGGGTGAAATCCCAGCATGCCTCACTCTCCTCACTTATGTTTGCCCAAGGAAAAGAAAGTCTGAGAAGTAATTAAAAAGAAAAAATGCAGATTTTGTGATAAGTAAATAAACTTGAACTCAAATTAACATATTTTTCTATGTTACTTGCAAAAGGCACATTATTTCAAATATATGACACATGAGTTATCCTAGCATCAGACATTCAAAATTATGTAAAAGAAAAAAACCTACAATACCAGAAAATAACACATAAGCCATTTTAGATTAGAAAATAGGAGAGAAGTAATTTGGTACCATTTAAGTTTTTGGAAAGATGATATATGATCTGAAAAGGTTAATTGGTATCCAGGTTGTTTCTGTTCAACAAATTTGATTCATTTTTACTGTGACTCAGTGAGTCGTTTCAGAACCAAGAAAATATAAATCTATTAAGTACTGTAAAATCAACATAAGACAAAGGCTAGATTTTGCCTGGGGTGATATACATATAGAATACTAGTTTTGTACATTACTGTCACAGTAGATCTCATATACATTAAATGAAAGACCTTAAAATATTCAGTTAGGTGTTGTGCCAAATTTTCACTGGATAATACAAAATAAAGCGGCATATGAAACAGAGTCTGATTCACTAAAATAAGTGCCTGTGATCTTGAATCTTGCTATTCCAGAATTTATGAGGGCTACTATACCTGTTACTACTTTAACTTTTTTCCCAGTTTATTTATTTATTTCACATCTTATTAGCTGCAAGAACAGATTATTGTAATTTTCTCTGCTACCATGTGACAAACTCAAGTTATGTGCAAATTACAGTATGTCCAAACCCCCTCAACTCAACTTTTAGCCTTCAGTGCTAACAGACAGTCTATTAGTACTACCTTTGAAGACAAAGTGGCTGGTTTTTTTCAACTAGAACTCTCTGCAAAAATGGATCCTATTTCTTGAGTCATTAAACAAACTTAAATGCTTATACCTGAGCTTCTGGTGAGCATATACCATGCTAGCATACTTATCCCTCTGATCAAAATCTCTGAACTCTGTCTTTAAAATTTGGGCTTTTATCCTTTCTTCCCTTTTCTCTGTTATATTAGGTTTGGTTTTTGTTTTGTTTTGTGTTTGGGGGGGAAGTTGTTTGGGTTGATTCTTCTTTACTTGTTTACGTATTTCTATATCTATAATTCAAATGTACTGTATAAACAAGATAGCTTCATATTTTGCCTTTTATTTACATTTTCTGGTTTGTTTGGGCTTTTTTGAGTACAAAGTTAAATAACTGAACAGAAAATATGAAGCTGAGAGTCTCATTATTTACAGGATTTCTATTAAAATACTAGGTCAGGTTTAAAACTTACACTGTTCTCAGAAATGTCTTAATTCTTATTTCTATTTACCAGTTTTCAAAGTTCTGCAAGATTTCATGTACATGCCTGGAGGGGTCACTAGACTCTCCTCGTTTCATATTATCCATCAAACAACTGTACAATGGCAGGGCTTTTTCCTATTTAAAACAACTAGTTTCCTCTGTAAAACTGATGATAAAATATCTCTCTTTTGAAGTGAATGGAGACTGATGTTTCAAAATTTAGGCCACAATGAAATATATAATTTTATGTAAAGAAATGTATGTAATTTTATTTTTAATAATACTGTAAAATTCAGAGAGGAATTTGGTTGAATGATTTTTTTTTTTTTTTTTTTGCTAATTTAACTAAAATATAGACTATAGAAACTTATGAGCAAAACAGGTGTGAAGTGTCAATTTACTAAATGTAGAGATAGGGAGTAAAAAACAATATTTTCTAGCTGTATGAGAAAAAAAGATAAAATTTTAAATTCTTTTTTCATTTTTCAACACATGTTAACACACCTGTTATGAAGTGATTTGTGAACTTTGTTCTTCAAAGCGGGGTACTTGCATTACTTCATGAATTACTCACAGAACTTTAAGAAGGAGTTTTCAGTTACTCCAATGAAGATATAATGTGTAACAAGACATTCGAAGAGGATGTAGCTGCTTATGTTTAATTGTAACTGCTTATGACTGAAATTTCCTGATACTTGTTCTTCTTCTGTAGTGATGAAAAAATTATTTGGGTTTTGCAAGTATAAGACACTTTATAAATTTTAATGAGTAGTATGAGATGCTGGTTACCATTTATGACAGGAAATATTATTGTCAAATACATTATTTGTACTTCCCTGAGTACAGAAGGAATTAAAAAAGCTAAAAAAAAAAAAGCCAAAAACTTGGCATGTTACATAAAACACTGCATTTTATAGACTACAGATCAAGTATGATTGACAGCAAGCAAAATGGAATTCACAGAATATTCTAATACAAATAGAGAAAATCAACTTGGACAATCAAGTGATAAGTTCCATCAAGGCTGGAAATTCATGCAAAATTATTTGACAGGCATGCAAAAATGAGACAGATTGCCATTCATTGAATAACAGAAACTGAACTCTGCTGGTATCATGGTAAATGTAGCAGTCAGATGCATGGATGTCTCTTTCTCCTCACACACAATCACATTTAGAGGGCTTAGGAAAATGAAGTTATTTATAGAGAACTTCAGTTAAATCACATATTTAGACTTAAAGTTCTGAGAATGGTCTTCCTTGCATCTAGTTGGACTCAGTTCTTCTTAGCTCAAAGTTGATCTCCTTAAGGTTTAGGTCTTTCTTTACTCTGAAGAAAGTAGGTTCCTAAAGATTTTTTTTTTTCCTGTAGTAGAGAGAGGTTTTCGCACAGCTTTTTCTTTTTTCTGCAATTCAGAGATCTTTACAAAAACTGAAGTAGCTACATGTTGTGGTTTTAGTAGAGGGGAGGGGGCCATAAAGATGGCTCCTGTGAGAAGTTTCTGGAGTTCTTCACCATTTCCAGCAGAGCCAATCTCTGATGGCTCTGAAGATGATGGACATGTCACTGGCCATGTTTGGGCCAATTAGAAAGGTTAATTATGCCTCTGTGATGACATATTTAAGGAAAAATCAAAACAAAATGCACACGCAGCTGCTTTTAGTTAGAGAAGGAGGAGGATGTGAGAACATGTGAGGGAAAACAACATGGAGGCACCAAGGTCAGTGGAGAAGGAGGGGGAGGAGGTGCCCCAGGCTCTGGAGCTGAGATTCCTCTGCAGGCTGTGGTGAGCCCATGGTGAGGCGGGGTGTCCCCCCTGCAGTCCATGGGGGTCCATGAGGGATGCAGAGCCACCCGCAGTCTGTGGGTGAGGTGCCAACATTAGAGCGGGAGATGTCGGAAGCCACAGCAGCCGCAGCAGCCATGGAAGAAGCCACAGGAGCCACAGATGCCAGAGAAGCCATAGCAGGTGCAGCCCAGAGAGAGACAGAGACTGAGATAAAAGTCCCGCAGTTTGTGAAGGAGGTGACCACGCTGAAGCGGGTGGATGTCGGAGGAAACTGCAGTCCAGGTGGGAGACCCGGTTGGAGAGAGAGGGGCCCCCTGCTTCCATGCTGGAGCAGTTTGTCCTTGGAGGACTGCATTCCATGGACAAGAAAAACCACGCCACAGAGGTTCACAGAGAACTGTCTTTCGTGGGAGGGACCCCATGGCAAAAGCAGAGGAAAAAACTCCTCTCCCTAAGCAGGGGAAGAAGATCTTGGAAACGGACTGACCTGAACCCCCACACCCTGCCCCCCTTGCACTGTTAGTGGGAGGGAGGGAGGGGTGGGGAGTGGAAAGAAGGGTGTCTTTTAAAGGTTTAGTTTATTTCTCATATCCTCCCTCTAACTCAGGTAGTAATAAATTTTCACTTTTGCAACTTTTAAGCTGAGCCTGGTTTGTCCTTGGAGCGTTTTCTCCCGGTTCCTTATCTCAACTCATAGACCTCTGAGTTAATTCCCTTGGTTTTTTTCCCCTCTCGTTCCCTCATCTGCCCAGCTGTGGCAGGGGAGGAAACGAGTGAGTGGCTGCCGTGGGTGCCTGGCACTTAGCCAAGATCAAAACCACGACACTACGCATAGTTTTAATTTTCAAGTTTGGTTTTTTTTCCTATTTTCTGAACCAAAATATGTAGACAAATAAGAAATAACTCCAGACTTCTATCTGTCTTATACCTGTTAAAAGAAGAGTGTCTATACCATCCGTTTTTTCAGACAGAATTTCTAATTGAATTCATCTTGGAAAAACTTATGGATAAATGTACAACTTTATGAAAGGTTTCAGATGAATTCTGTGAATTAATTTTGGGAAGACTTTGAAATATGGTACTTCATTCTGGTGCTGAAAAACAAGGATTTATAGAAAAAAAAAAACACACTATGAACTCCAGGAAATGTCCAATAGGCCTCAAGATTATACAAGAATTAAAATGTTTATTTGTGTATTTTTTTCATATTTTGCTTCTGTCTTTTAAATGAAAAAAAGGGAAGAGTTAAGAGATTTTAGAGAGAAAAAAAATAAAATAATTAAAAGACATAGATTTTGAAAAGTATGGATCATCAATATTATGCATTATGAAATTACTGAATTTGTAGAGAAATTTTTGATCCTAGGGAGCTCTTCTTAGCCTTTTGGGAATATAGCACTATAACATTCAAAGGCAAACAATTTTACCTATAATTTAAGATTATACCATTTGCTGTAGAAAATGAGGATTTTCTTTCTCAATGTCAGGCATAATATTTCAAAATAGACATAATTAGAAACATATTAAGATTTAGAAATTTAGTTAGCATTGACTGAAAACAGATAAAATCTGCAAACATAAATTGGACTCCACTGCTTTACAACACTAACTGAAATATTTTATTTCTTATCCAGTAATTTAACACTAGAAAATAAAGTGTCACTTCACTGGAAAGTATTATAGAGTATTCCTATGCCTTTTTTCCCTAGTTTTTTTAATCTCTGTTGGATTTCTTGTTTTGCAAATATCAACTTCATCTCTAGAGAAGTCTCAAAATATGATGGTTTTACCATTTTAAATTTCCAGAGCTTAAGCAGAGGCCCATTGCATTTTTCAATCCTTTTTTTATGTCATATAAATATGGGAAATGACTAACATAACAGAGCAGAAAACAAATTGGATGAAATCCTATAAGAAAAGACAATACTGATGTAAAGATAGAAAAGCCTCAGAATACAGGATTTTAAAATTTCTAATTTTAATGCCATCTAAACATCCAAATATAAAGTGTTTCAGAAACTAAAAGAGTTTTGCACACAGGGAAGTTGGTCTCCCGAAAACTATGTTTACATTTTGCAATGTATTAGTTCTTTTGCACTGACAGCTGAATTTACATTAATTACTTTATGAAGGTGGTATAGAGGCCTAACGTGTTTGTTTACTCATTACAGACTGTGTTTGTGTCGGTCAAAACCAGGCAATTCTGAAGCACCTTTCAGACATCCTAAATCTGATCTTTCTTACCCATACAAAGAGATACAGAAAACTACTTCACTGATTTAAGGCTGGATCTAGGGCAAAAGGGCTTGAAACTCAGAGTTAGGATGCAAGAATGAATGTAATGGAGCTGTAACCAAACTGTTGGGAAAAAATTAAAGTCAGCATTACTAATATAACTGTTAATACACCCACATATACTATTTATGCACTTACAAGAATGAATAACTTACAGATCAATAATTCCAATAATGCAGTAGAATAATATTACACATTTTTCTTACAAGTAGGCTATGAACAAAAATAGGGTTCTAGTCTTTATTTTTAATCTTATCTATGAATATATGTTGAAGGTGAAACACAAAATAACTACTATGAGCACAACAATGTTATCAGGAGTAGCACAACTAAAGCACCATTTCCTGGCAGTTTCACTTGTCATGACCCTTTAGCTAATGTATCTTGGTTGGAGACATTTGTAAGCTTCTTGCCACACTCGTTTAAAAAAGATTAAAGTGATTAAGATAGATTTGTACAGAAAACTGCTGCCTCTGACTTTTAGTATTATTTGCATAAAATAGCCTAGAGTTTCAAAGCTTATAGAGCCTATTCAAATTTAAGTCAATGAAAGCAGAAACTAGGGTTAAGAAACTTGTCAAATTTTATTGGTTTTTTATGTACAATATAACAAGATTATATCTCATGCTTGATTACACTTTCATAAAGATGAGGGGTTTACTCTCCTTAGTTTTAGCAGTTAGCCAAATAAAAGTTTTGCTGCCTTTATTCATACATAAAGGAATCGATCTTCTATGCTTGCTAGATTTAAGAAGTAAATTTTTTTCATTATAAATGATACAGGTAGAAAATGTTATAATAGAACAAAAATGTTATATAATAGAAAAAATACATTAAATATTCCCTCTTTTCTTGGTATTGAAGAAAACTTAATCTTTAATATTAGCTTTTTTAATTTGATCATAATTGTGATAAACACTGATATTAAATATGCCACACTACAAAAGTCTAAAACAAGAATAAAAATATTTTTATACAGGTTTGGATCAGAAACTGGAGTTCTGAGTCTTGCCCTAGAATGGAATGGTAGATATCTTCACAAAGGGAAAGGCAAAATGTAGTGATTCTAAAATTTTAAGCCCTTTACTTTAACTTAAGAGAAGCAAAATGAGAAAGGGCACTTTTAAGTGAGTCATTGTGTCATGCCAACATCCTAATCACATTTCCTGCAGTCTACAGACAAATAACTTTAAGTCATTTGGGATTTTCAAGGCTAACAATATAAAAGCATCTCTTCTCCACCTTTTCAGTAATGAACATATTTTCTGCTCCATTACCCTCCATTAACTGGGTACCATTAGCAGTATTATGCAATATTTCTGTCATTCAGCCAGCCTAATATGAGCATAAACCAGTGTATTTTGTTGGCAATAGGAGATCTAATAAGGGTGAAAATGGATTGCTTTACCTTTAACTCAACAGGAAACTTTTCCTGAGGTGAAGACAAAATCTTGAGGCATTTTCCCAGGCCATATCTCCCTTATGTATTGCACAAAACTGTCAGCCTTTGGTGTTGAAGCATTCTAAAAACTCTGTTTATCTATTCATGTATTTTCCTTTCAATATCCTTGAAAAAAAGGGTCAGGGAAAAATCAGAAAAAGAGCACTAGATATAATTTTTTTTCAGGGATTATGAAGTGCCTTGAAGATATTTCACTTCATTAAACACTAACTGCTTGGAAAGAATATTAAGGTATTAAAATACTAATAAAAATGTGGACATCATAAGTTGAAAATTGTATAGCACTTTCAAGCTGCTTTCACTTCCACTCTTTCTTCAGATTTGCATTCACAAGACACCTAGCAAATAATTTGTGCCACATAATGAACAGAAAAATAATGAATGGTAAATAATTTTTTTTATACTGAGAAGCTCCTTAGTTCATCTAACACTGTTAACTGATCTCTAATTACAACACGGTATAAAACTTGCATTTAAATACTAATATGGGATTGACAGCAGCAAAATATTGAAGGAAAGACATCAGTTTGTAATACACAATAATGTTATTTCTAAAGCATGCCATTGAATGGTGAATTTAGTCTGATTTTAGATGATTGATAAAGTATTTTGAGATAACCTCACTTGACATTCTCATAAGCACTAAGAAATAAGAAGTTAGGAAATTACCATGGAGTAGCAAAACTAAACACAGGAACAGACACACAAAGAAACAGTCAAAGAGAAGTTACTGAATTATTTGTCATGTTTGGAAAGACACAAGTAGTCTAGCAAGTGTGCAGCAAGGGTTTCTCTTGCATTGAACACTGTTCAATTGCTGTATTAATTTTCTGCATAATAAAATACAGAATATGTTTGTTATATATGCTGATAAAAAAAGATTAGGCTAGTTGGGAACATTCAGGGAATGCAAACAAACATTTTTTTTTACTTCCTTGTCTGTCTAAATATTTTTAATTGATTTGCGTCACATAATGAATACCACCAGGGGACAGATGTAGATGTCAACATAAACAAAATACAAGGAAAATATCTGAGATCAATAACCTCCAACATAAAGAGAACTAGGTTCTAAGAGGACAACATATAAAATAGAAGTGAGGTAGAGACCATGATGTAGACCATATGTTAAATACAAATCAATAATTGATCCAGTTCACAGAAATAGGTATGATTTATCTGAATGTTCGGAACTACAGTATGAACACTTATGTCTGCAATTCATCCTAAGTTTTCCTACTAGTCTGACCAGCTCAAACATGGATAAAGATGGCTAAAATTAGGAAAGATAAATAATATTAACACTTTCAAGACTGAGAATACCAAGACTGTTTTATGAACATACTTATGTTTAGAAATGAGGGCTTGCATCTTAAAAATGAAATATTTTGGAAGACATCTCTATGTTAAGGGATACTATAAGCAGACATTCTCAGCTTCTAAATACTCTTACAGTCTATCACTTTTCAGTTTGGAGAGGAGAAGATGGTCAGGCCTAGAACAAACAATTTGACTCTTTCTGGACTGAATGGTCATTCTTGAGTCTTTGGATACATATTTACAGGTATAACAAATACTTCCAGTCATGTGTCTAGGCACTTGATCATTGTCATTTGTACTCTTTCTTTGTCAGATTTGTCCTGTGTGTTTCTTGAGCTATTTATCACTCTCCCAAAACTGCTCTGTGTGATAGTCTCTGTGAGAGATATCAAGTCCAACACTATTTCAGAAGACCTTACTTTTGTACAAATACAACAATTTAAGGATATGTGGAATGCAGGAACACTTGATTTATTAGGCTACTTCCTTAAGGATAAGAAAAGCTATAAAACAAACACACAAACCCTCATGAACAGGAAAAAAAAGAGACAATAAAAAGAAACACAGATCTCAGGCTGCTGGTTGACGGGCCACTAAAGGAATAATTCAAGTGTAACCTTGATACTTTGCAACTGATAAAATTATCATGAGTCTCATAGAAAACTGAAAAAATCCAACCATCTTTATGAGACATTTGAAGGGGCTTGAGAGATTGCATAAGGCTTCTGACATGAGGCAAAGAAGAATAAATATTTTTGTATGATGTTCAGAGGAAGGCTCAAAAGAGGGATCAAGGTAGATCACATAAGAATAATGGTACATTGAAGTGAAGGGAAGCTAAAATTGGCCAGCAGCATTTAAGAAAGAAACTTGTAAGTACACATGCCCTGCTGAGACTGATCACCTCAGCCTATACCATCTCCTTAAACGACCTTCTTAACTAATTTCCTGTATATGTCTTCTCCATGTGAGACAGTAGTGAGCTTAAAGCTGAACTTAACAGCAAACAGCATGACAGGGTCTGCTGCTGGGGAAGCCATAAGTGAACCAGCTATGAGACAGAGTTGTTATATGTGTACATATCTGTGTGTGTGCCTGTACATGTGAGCCTGATCTGCTAAGTGAGCTTAGAGACAGAATAGGTGGTGAAAACAGGGTCACTGTAATGCTGATGTGCATGTAAGCACTGGGGGTGTGGGTGTGTGTGGGTGTGTGTGCGTACACAATGGTGGTAAAGCCTCAACTCTCCTGCCTGTCTTCCCTGTCCTGCTGGTGGTTGGCCATGTTTGTAAAAAGAACATGTAGTGATTGCGGATTTAATGACCAGTCTCACCACAGACTGCATCTGGGGAAGATGAATAGAAGCCACCTCACATGCAGCAGAACAAGGAAGATGAACCAGTCTCATCTCTCTTACTTGAGCTCCAGAACTTTCCACCTAGTACCACACTGTCAAAACCAAAACTTCATGCTGATTATGGTCAGAGACACTTTCAAGCTCATAAATCAGTCATTTTGCAAATGTTCATTAGGGCCTTCTACACTTCCCAAGCCAGTTCAATGACTGATAGTTTTTTATTTGTTTGGGGGTTTTTTTTGTTTGGTTTGTGTGTGTTCATTTTACTGATCTGCCTTATCAATTTTCTTCAACATACAGTTTATTTTATAATAAAACTGAAGAGCTATACTTGTATAAATATCAATTTTGTTAGCATAGAGAACAGATGACACTGAGGTGATTAGCCAGTAATGAGAAAAGTACATAAGAGAAGGTTGTGCTGGAAGCACTACGTACAGAAATATCCAAGAACTGTAGTGGTAACAGCAGGTTTTGGTGTGAGATATCAGTGGGAGGGTGCTGAATTAAACCACGTTCTGATCTTGATGCGGTGTATGATGTATTGTGCTTGTCTTTTTGCCTGTGGACCAGCTGTGAGTGAAGTAAGTGAAATGAGAGCATGGCAGGTGTGATGTGCTTGAGAAGCACTGCAGGATGTGATCTGTGAAAGGGTGAGTGTGAATTAACATTCACTTGGGACAAAGCCGCTGTTTTGCATATGTTATATGCTTATAGTAGATATTTATGTCAAGATGACCCAATTGATTTCAGAGTCAAAGACCATGCCCTGGCCCATTTTATTTATTAATAGAGATATTGCTCTTAGAGTAAACACCAGATTTAGGAAAGTTTGTATTAATCATAAATTAGCTAGTAGTGTATTTGTGTTTCTTAATAATAAAATATAAATTAATATCCTATAAATTAAGTCAAATAATTTCAGCATACCACAAAAACATAAAGGATACTTTTTTTTTTTTTTGAAGTCTATGGATATATTCTGCAGTAGTTTAGTCTCTCAAAATATCCTCATTTATAGACAGGAGTACATGTGACTAGAAAAATGCCAGAATATAATAGCAACAAATAAAAAATAGCAATTTTGTCTTCTGTAGGGGGGAAAAATCCTTCTTATTAAATTCACAGTAACTGAATCTGTTTATTGTTGTCTGAAAAAATAAAAGGAAGTTTAAACTTTATTAATAAGCACTGTTTTCAAATAAATATTTCTCAAGTATTGACCTGCAAGAAAATATCTGGTCAGCATACTCTTTAAAATTAAAGAGGTATTTTTATTTTTTTAACCACTTACATTAACCAATGCAATTACAATGGAATAATAAGATTTTTGAGCACCACTCAGCAATGTAAAACTATATAGCTGAAAAACGAGAAGTTTTAAGCAGATGATGAAAGTACTCAGGTGAATACTTAGAGGCTGGTTAGAAGAAGCATTACAATACAAGCTTTTATGTGCCTGAATTTTTTAGAAGGCTAGATACATAATGTTACACAATAATACGCAGCTAGATACACATGAGAGTGGCAAGTAAAGCTCTGTAAGATTCTAGTTACTAAAGAAAAAAACAAAGTCAAAACAGAGTCTATGTCCTATCACTAGGCTGAGGAGAAATCCTGGCAAAACTTTAAATAGTAGTTTTATCAGCCATGATACTTTTTGAGTTTTGACCCAGTTCTATGCCTCCATAACATATATAAAAAATAGGGAAAGCAGCAATATTTTGACAGATTTTATTAGCAATAACATTATTTAAATTTTGCATTTCACCTTGGTCAAAACACAAGTTTGCATGCTCAATTCATGCCGAATTCACATGTTAGTTGCTATTGATGCTTGTGATCCAGGACCATTGTAAGGCAGCAGTGGCAAGTGCAACTTCTATTTTATGAGCAATGGCTTCCACATTTCAGAAAAATCAATTCTTATGTACTGAAGGTAATCATCTCCCACAGCCTGTGGTAGTAAGGTAAGTCAGCTATGAATAAATACTCTTGCTTTTAAAGTACCTTCCTTCATATCCTTCATACCATATACACCTTCAGTAAACTAATGGCGGTGAATGTAATTTCAAAAATGTCATTGGATCAATCAACCATTACTTTGCTCCATACATGAGTAGAATTCTCTTTATGAGCTCCATGATTCATAAGCTCGAATCACTGGGTAAAATATGCAAAAGCACATTTAAGAAAACACACTTTTATTGATGTCTATGGCATCTAGGCAACAGGCATCCTGTGAGGCAGTGGTTCATAACTTAGTTTTATAAACAGCGATATTACTTATTATTTGAGTTATGTGATGTGCCTAACACTAGAAGGAAGAAGGACTGTCACAGTCATATACTCCAGTGATTCTTCTCCATTAGTCTTGCTAGGACAGAGCTGTTGTCAAGCAATCTGGAAGACACACAGTTGAATATTATGTAGATTATATTGTTTTCCATGTCAGTTATGAACTGTAATTAGACATTAGGCAAAACATACAGTGACAAGAATAATGAAAGCTGTGGATACTGCTTAGAGAAGTTAAAAATTATCTATACTGGAGAAATTTGCAAACAGAATGTATAAATATCTGCTAGTAATTATTCAAGTGGTTATTTATAGGAAGAAGCAATATCTGTCATTCAGCTGCAAAAATAGGTAAGCCTTCAAACTGCCAATGTGTTTTTAGGTCTGAAACAAAAAAAAAAAAATCCAATTCAGTAAAATTAGAACAATTTACAAATAATGTAGCTCTACTGCTTTGAAGTCAGTGAATATTTGAAATAATCTCTCGAGGCCACAGTTTTCTATTTTGCAAGTACTTTTATCTTGTGCTAAATATGATGAGACTTGCAAAGGATCTTTTGTACTCATTATCTACTGGATTCTCTGCAGGACTTGGCTGCATAGTTTCAGAAGATTTTGGATTCTTATTCATATGGCTGGTGGAAGAATAACCAGATGCAATCATAGATCCACATCATCACAGAAGTATGAAATAATAATGTAGACCTGAGCACAAGCTGGCAGATCAGGGTGAGGATCAGTGATGCTTGGGTGTATTTACTGTAATGTTTGGGGTATTTTACAAATACCTAACTACGGGAGTTCATATTTTTCTAGTGTGAAATGCTGAGGTCTTTGGCAAAGAGAACTCTCAGTAGGTAGAATGAACTCATTTCTGCTGATCCTTTACTTGCAGGAATTTTTTGTTGTTTCATAGTTGTTCAGCAATACATCACCTTATTTCATTTCTTAAATAAAAAGGTGCTAAATTATCAGAATGATCTGTGATATATTCTATCATTCTTGAAATTCAAACAATTTAAGGCTGCTGTTCTTTGCACTAAGGATGTTTACATGACCTCCTGTAGATGACCCTGAGCAGCATTAGGAAGCACATCCAGTCTAGCACTTCCCTGACTACACAGGGCAACCAGGTATAAGTTTTGCTGGAGAAAATAACTCAAAATAAATTTATTCTCTAGCTTCAGTCTGACATGGTCAGGCAGAAAGCTGCTCCTTAGCTATCCTGAACAGACCCAAACACTGTTTTACTTCACCTTGTGTTTCTCTTTTGTCTTTTCAAGTTCTTCTCCTTTACCACTCTTATTCCTTTACAAATAAACAGCCCATTTCTCTTTCCCCTTTTCTAATGCCTATGGCTTAGCATACTTTATAACCTTATTTGGTATTTATGATTTGATTGCCCTGGTAATTTCTACCTTGTTCAGCAATTCTGCTAAGCTACTGCTTTGTTTTTTTATGTACAGTTTCCTGCAGTATTTTATGCTGGTTTTTTTTAATGGAACTCTGGGTCAGAGCTAGCCCTTTGTGTATGCATTACTCCTACCTCATTATCTGCAGTAGCCTGTTATTCCTCATATTTCCGTTTTGCAGAGGTGCCACATGTCAGGATTTACCATAACATCCTATGTCATAGTTTGAATATCCCTACACTTCTGTGACACTCAGTCATTTCACTACCTGGTTATAAAGATGAGTAATGGTGGGAAAATAGTAAATAAACTATTTTTTAATCAATTTCACAGTTGCCATTTAAGAAGTAATGATGACCTAAGGCATTGAATAACAATGCTGTAAATTGTCTGACACATGATGTGGCAACCACTCAACTTAAATGAAGTATTTTCTCTGTTTAGCTCTTCTACTGGGAGGATAAAACCTAAGTGGATCTTAGGTGATGAAATTGGAAAGACTACATCCTATAAACAGAGCTTAAAAAGGAATAAAGAGACACAAAGTTCTGCACCTAATTATTTAAATTGTTAAGGTTTTTTTATTTCTAGTTATCCCTTGATGTCAAAAGATCCATTTCTTTGCATTTTGTCAATGATAATTTTGTACAAGTATATTAACAACTGATCAAATATGAATAATTGAACTCCAAGAATTTAAATATAAAAAGAGTTGTACATTTAATTATTTAATTAATTTGACAATCATTTTGTCAAATAAATGACTCACAAAGGAAGAAATTATGGTCAAGAAAAATATATGGATTGGTTACAGGGTAAAATAATGAACACCAAAAATTAAAGAGTCCCAGTTAGCAGACCAGTGATAAATTAAATGTGTCTCATTACTTTTCTTAACCTTTAGGGCATTTGTGTTAATGAGTTTTATCAAATAGAAGTGCTCAATCTAGGAGCTATTTCAGTACTTAATATGTAGCATGTAATAGTCCTGAAATTCTCAAAGAATGGCTGAAATCTTTCTATTTCTCTTCCATCGGTAGTAAATTCTGGTTTTCAAGCTCAATAAGAAAAGTTTTGATGATTGAGTATTCATTAAACAGTTTGTGCTCATCTATTGTGTCCTGCAAGGAAAGGACTTTAACAGCAACAGAAAGACCACTGCAAACTTATGTTTATTTAAAAGGAAATGAAAGAAACAATACAATTGGTTTTGGTGTTTAGATTCAGGGAAATCATACCTGTATATATTTTTCCAGCGCTTCACCAAAGTTACAAAAACCAGGATAAAATCTTTCTTCTGTTTCTACAGTGACTAGACCAAAATAAGGGGCCATATCGCTTGATCCTGAAGGCCTTTCTGACTTGAATTGTAAATAGTGTCTCAACTAAATCTTGTCCCATCAGATCTTACCAATTTCTTCTGCCGGAAAAGAAAATCTCGTTTGGCTTCATCCAGCATGGCCTCACTTTCCTGAAGTGTAAACAATAGTTCTGGACATTGGACTCTTGTTTTCCAGGATTTCAAAGCACCTAGACATTTTAGACTGTTCAGGCTGAATGGTGGTAGTAGTCTATGACTCTAATTAAAAGTGCAAACATAAGCAGTTGTTGATATAAAAAGGTCTTATGAAACAAAGCCTGTATAGTAAAATAAGAGATCCTGACAGTGAGAAGCAGCCCTGGACTCTTGAATATCAGTATTGTTTAATGATTAATTAATTGTGTGGTTTTATCTGAGTCTGTCTCAGCTAAATGCCTTGTGTGGCCTTAGTTAAGTAACAAACAGTATCGTCTTACCAGGAACAAACAACACAGAGGAGTCAAGTTGTGTAGAAAGAAAATTAAGGCAAAATCTCTAGTTTTACTAAAGTGTTCTTGTTCCATGCTTAAGAGCATTCACATTGAACCACTGTCATCTTGTTCAATGAGAATATCACAAATAAGCCTTGGAATTGCACTTCAAAACTTTACAGATAATTGTTTTCTGTCTTGTAAAAATCCATCTATACATTCCAGCAGCACTAGAACTGACTAGCTCTAGCTAATAAAACGACTTCCCTTATGTGTTCTAGTTAGCACCTTTTTCAGGTGCATTTTTCACATTATAACAGCTAATTTAAAAAAGAATCTGTGAGAAGGGATTATATATTTTCACTTCCAGATTTTTATTTCCCTTAACTGCAGCTTTGTAAGTGCTTGCCAAAAAAATGTCAAGTGCTTTTCTACGTTGATTTTCTTTGTGCTGTAGAGCTTCCAGCTCTAGTTTAGGGTCTTTTTGATGGGTTTTGGTTTTTTTGGTTGTTGTTATTTTTAACAAAAGGAATTATAATAGTTCTTTCCCCCTACTAAAATAAGTGAGGAGTTTTAAAGACCTTTTTTTTGTCTAACAGTTGTGGCAAGGGGAAAGTGACAAGGAAACATAGATGAGGAAATCAGAGTCTTTTTTTCTCTTAGCTTTCCCTGGTGAGACAGATGCACAGTGACAGGATGAGTGTCAACAGACTCTGGTGGAACACTGAAAATTCCCACCATGTAATAAGGAAAAAAAAATACCACAAGAGTTGTCAAACATTTGAAAAGGTTGTCATGTAGGGTTGAAGAATTTTCAGCTTTGAGGTGTTCAAGACTCAGCTTTTGACCAAAAGTTTGGATGATCTTTACAGGTCCCTTTGGCCTTAATTTTTTTCTAAACCAAAGTACCTATGAAAAATAAGTAGAAACTTTGAAAATACATATATTCATTTATTTCTCTCATAATCAGTTATTGAGTATTTGGGATACTATGCATATAGGCTTGTTATTTTTATTGCTAGTAGATTTTTGTCTTATACTCTGCTCTATCACTTCTTATATATGACAAGGTCCTCAGACTAAAATTAAGAAACATTGGATATCACAGTACAGGAAATCTCAGAGGCAAAATTTGTGTGATTTAGAGAAAAGTGCGAGTGTTATGCTCTCTCTTCTATACTTACACTTTTAACGAGTAATTTACAAAAGCTAAAGCTTAAAAGTACTCTTATGGATATGTTAATTTATTTCTGCTTCAGTTAATCACAACAGGATTTATTTAAAGATTTATGTTGTGACTTTCTTCTCTGATACCAATTCTATTCCTTTTCATTTTCTTTCATACCAAGGGAGAAAAATTCAGTTAAACCCTTATTGGAACAAACAGATAAACCAAACCAACCAACCAAAACCTAAAAAAACCATCCATCCTTACCTGCTTCATACTACTGCTATGCAATTTGTCTCAAGAAAATTCAGTCATAACTATAATGATATAAGCATATGTTGCTCAGTAGCCTGGGAAACAGGTCCTTTTTGCATTTGCCAAAATATTTTGTCTCCCGCTTTAGAACATCAAAAGCAGAAGAACAGCAGTCACAACTGCAACATCCAGCTGCTTCGCTGTTTCTTTTTTTTCCCTGACTGTTGTCATCAATTAACAGATTCCCTTGCTCAGCTTCAGATGTCAGGAAATGCATCTTGCTGAGATGCTTTAAGTCATACTGTTGCGGTGTGCCGTTGGCCAGGTTTTTTTTCTCATGGCCAGGCACTGCTGTCTCCCTCGCCNAAAACACCTGGGAAGCCCCTCTGCTTGTCTCTCCTTTCTCGGCATGCCTGTAACATTGGTGGGTTGGGTGAAACCCTGCTGGATCTCCGCCAGCCCTCCCGTGCCCGGCCAGCCCCTGGAACCACGAGCGGACACTCGGTGCTCCCACTGGAGGCTTTGCGGCATCATACAGCTACAAAGCTGGTACAACTCTTAACCCCATCCTTAAAGCAGGGTACAGGAAATTATAGTTCCATCAGTCTTACAACAGTCCCTGCAAAAGTTATGGAACAAATCCTCCTCTCATAAGTCAAATGAAGTATGTGACTTGGGAAAACTAGCCTGGATTCACCAAGAGCAAATCGTTCTTGGTAACTTGATCACCTTCTATGACAAAACGAGCACAGCTGACGTGCATCCAGGGATGGATATGGTCTACCTGGATTTATCCAAGACTTTCAATACCATTTCCCACAGCCTGTTTCTAAAGGAGCTGATGCATTATGACTTAGACAAGTGGTCAGTGTGGCACCCTCTTGTGTAATGAAACTCTGAGTTGAGCTCAATATTTTGGTGGAATTTGACTAAAAAATATAAGTACAAATGAAAATGTGAGAAAAGATTCAAGTGCTTTTAGTCCCTGAGCCAAAGATTTACCAAATATGAAAATAAGCCTAAAGAAGATGAATCAAACAGGAAAACAACGCCCCCAAATCCCAAGTGTACTGTATTAATAAAAAAGTGGTTTGAAAAGAAATTTCCCCATTGCTCATGATGTTCTTACTGGGTGAAATCTTATTACAGTTACACTAAATATATACTGTTTAATATTTTGGCCTACAATATAGTGCTAGTGCCTACCTCATCCTTTCTCTTATTTTAAGTAAATAAATGCACTTCTGGGTTTTATTCTGTGATCCATTGACAAGATAATTTATTGGAATGAAAAGAGACTTTAGAAAAGGGTCAAAACCTTAAGAAGTTCAAAACCTCCACAACTTATCCTTAGTGGGCTTCAGGAAATGAACAAAATGCTGAGCATTGTAGAAGTATGGAAAAGAATTCTCTATTTCAGTCCTTGTGCAGATTAATTTCTCAGTTTAATGAACAGTGGTTTCCATTAGATAAACAGATTGTCAGCAGACTAGTCTAGCCGCTAGGAAGTAGAATTAATCCTTTTGTTTCTTGCTTGGTTTCTCTGATTATAATGGTGTGAACATAAGTAAAAGATGAGAATGAAGAGTATTTTCTTCTTGAAAGAAATATGGACCATTTGAACCACTCAGACTAAGCAGCCTCAATTTAGTTCTTCAGTGACAGCTCTAACCACATAGTCTTTCTATCTGAAGTACATGTTTTAAATCTAAAAGCAAGTCACATTCTGGTAAATTCATAATACAATTCTGGACATTTCCCTTGAGGAATTGATTCTAAGCAGAAAGAGCCACAGCCACAAATTCATGTTTGCAATAACAAATCCAGCACTGATAGCTGGGGAAAGGTGGAGCTGAAGACACACTCCTGTTAAGAGTCCTAGGCTGGCTTCCTGATGGTTACTACTAGGTCCACTAAGCCTACCTTTCCATCCACTATGTTTTTTTGATATTATCTCTGTGGTATCTAATTGCCCCATGCACTTCATAACAACCTAATTTCATAATGCAGTTCTTCATTGCAACCTTAGGAAGCAGGGAAAGAGGCTGTGTCTAGTTCTCCACTTTGCGGACTAAAAATACTTTTGTCTTTTGAATTGTTTTCTACTAATATAGAAGTAGGATGTAAAAGAGAAATTGAGAGCAAGAGAAAGAAATTAACCAAAACCCAATTTCAACAGATTGTGGAATACTAGCTGGATGGATAAAATGTGTTCCTTGTGACACAAGAAATGGAGACTTCTGTACCACAATCCCTTCAGAGTAATCATCTTCAACAAGGACGCAGCTTCAAT
Source organism: Pomatostomus ruficeps (assembly GCA_013400735.1). Lineage (NCBI taxonomy): Eukaryota > Metazoa > Chordata > Aves > Passeriformes > Timaliidae > Pomatostomus > Pomatostomus ruficeps. The sequence goes on from VYZT01016016.1 coordinate 50,248, forward strand.
AGAAGGTAGAAACAGTAATTTCAAAACTAATCTCACAGAATCTTTGTGATTGTATCACAAAGTGCATGTAGGGAATTTACTATATTGTTTTAAAATCAATTTATTTATCTTATCTGTCCATTAGCATAAAGTTCCTACTGTGTAACTGTCGTGGTTTGACCTTGGCTAAGTGTCAGGCACCCACGGCAGCCGCTCACTCGTTCCCTCCCCTGCCACAGCTGGGCAGAGGAGTGAAGGAGAGGGGGGACAAAAAAACCCCAGGGAATTAACCCAAAGGTCCATGAGTTGAGATAGGGAACCAGGAGAAAATGCTCCAAGGACAAACCAGACTCAACTTGAGTTGCAAAGTGAAATGTATTACTACTAGAGTTAGAAGGAGGATATGAGAAATAAATTAAACCTTTCAAAGACAGCTTTCTTTTCACTCCCCACCCCTCCCTCCCTCCCACCAACAGTGCAAGGGGGGCCAGGTGTGGGATTTTCAGGTTAGTCCATTACCAAGATCTTCTTCTCCTCTTAGGGAGAGGAGTTTTTTTTCCTTTGCATTTGCTGTGGGGTCCCTCCCACGAGAGACAGTTCTCTGTGAACTTCTATGGCGTGGGTTTTTACTCGTCCACAGGATGCAGTTCTCCAAGGACAAATCGGCTCCAGCATGGAAGCAGGGGGCCCCTCTCTCTCCAACTGGGTCTCCCACCTGGATTGCAGTTTCCTCTGACATCCACCCGCTCCAGCGTGGTCACCTCCTCCACAAACTGTGGGACTTTTATCTCAGTCTCTGTCTCTCACTGGGCTGCACCTGCTACGGCTTCTTCTGACATCTACGGCTACTGTGGCTTCTTCTGGCATCCATGGCTACAGCGGCTTCTAGCATCTCGCCGTTCCAATGTTGGCACCTCTCCTACGGACTGCAGGTGGATCTCTGCATCCCCTGTGTGTCCCATGGACTGCGGGGGGGACACCGCGCCTCACCATGGGCTCACCATGGCCTGCAGAGGAATCTCAGCTCCAGCACCTGGAACACCTCCTCCCCCTCCTTCTCCACTGACCTTGGTGTCTCCATGTTGTTTTCCCTCACATGTTCTCACATCCTCCTCCTTCTCTAACTAAAAGCAGCTGCGTGTACATTTTGTTTTGAGTTTTCCTTAAATATGTCATCACAGAGGCATAACCAACCTTTCTAATTGGCCCAAACATGGCCAGTGACATGTCCATCATCTTCAGAGCCATCAGAGATTGGCTCTGCTGAAAATGGTGAAGAATTCCAGAAACTTCTCACAGGAGCCATCTTTATGGCCCCCTCCCCACTACTAAAACCACAACAGTAACCTACAATTTGAAATTGTAAAAGGGTAAAATTCTTAGCACAAAAAGAAAAGTGACTCAGAAAGTTTATTTGCTGTTAGCACCAAACACTATAGAAATTTTGAATGGTTAGACAATTCCATTTAGGTGTTGAAAGTTCACTTAGCATCCACACATGAACAGAAAACAAAACACTCGAAGTTATTACAATTTAAAGGTAAGACAGTTTTGTGAATTCTATTTAACTGTTTGCATGCTTTTTGACTAATTTTCCCCCAGAATTTTTAATATAAATAATTTTTTTCATATGCTAGTCATAACGTTTTCTGCCAGGCAAAATATGCTGTTTTGTTGTTTAACCTGCATAGGATATTTGCTGAAATTAGATTCCCTATTAGCAGAAGAATATATGCATCTTTCACTAAATACTCACTTTATAAAAAAGTAAAACAAAAACAGCTTTGCCTTGAGCAGAATAGCATCCTTTCATGTGAGTGTGAAATTAAAGTTGCAGCTCTCATTCTGTGAATGAGATCAGTAATTCCAGGTAGCCATTATCTATTCCTTTATTTCTTCTAAAAGTGATATAAAAAGAGATCAAACACCAAATTTTGCATATGAGAACCATGCTGAGGAGATTATCAGGAAGTCATGAAAGGAAGAAAGGAACATTCCGCAAAACACAGTGCCTAACATGACATTAGTTATCTACAAGATGCAGTTTTAGACATGATTCTACCCTTTGGAATTTCTTAAGACTATCTACAGACTGCTCCAGAAGTTAAGATAGACCCTTAAGTGAGTCACTTTGAATAATAGGCTGGGCTGTTTAATTTTAAAATAAATAAATTAGTGTTTAATTTTTAAATAATTACATTAAGGGTACCTCATTGTGAGGTGAGTACTGCAGTTGTGCTATGCACATCAGTGTGTGTGCAGCTACCTGACCAGCTCACACACACAGCAGTTTGTGCAGAAAGGCATAAACCCAGAGCCAGCAGCTCTGTGCCAGAAAGGATACATGTCCCCAGCTGTGGTAGTGACATTTCACAGGTGACATGTCATGATTCCCAGCTGCTGCTAGAGCTATGGTCCCTGTGACATCCAAGGCTTGACCCCGACAAATCCGCAGAAAGAGGATTCAGATCTACAAATCTCAAACTGCAGGGAGTGTCTCGGACAACTCACCGAGGTTAGGCCAGATGGTTTTACAGCTTGTAGCAGCTGTGCCATTGTCAAGAAGCTGTGCCACCAAAAGAAAGAGCTGCAGGAAGAGGTCAGCACACTGAGCAGCATCAGAGATGAAAGGAAAGAAGTTGAATGGCTCTTTCCCAAGAAACTACAGCTTCAAGAGCTCAGACTTTCAGCTGTAGAAGAGAGAAAGGCAGAGCCTGTGCCTGTCGGGGCGTGTGACATCCCAGCTATAAGAGGAAGGAAGCACTCAAGATTCATAGCTGCTCATGGTTGAAAAGAACTACAAAATCAGAGGGCTGTAAAAACTTACAAAGTTTTATAGTAAATTACACAACTGGCATGGAAATTGGTTTGTTAGTCCCTGACCTCCTAGCATAAGCAGACAGCATGTGTTTTGGATAATGGGGTAGAATGAAAGGGGAGAGAGAGATGAATTACACAGAGGAGGGGGAGAGGGAAATGAAGGAAGAGGGTGAAAGCAAGAAAGAGAGGAATAGAGAAAGAAAGAAAGAAAGAAAGAAAGAAAGAAAGAAAGAAAGAAAGAAAGAAAGAAAGAAAGAAAGAAAGAAAGAAAGAAAGAAAGAAAGAAAGAAAGAAAGAAAGAAAGAGTGAGATCACCAGTCCTGGCTCCAACATAGATCCGGTTGGGGTGTCCAGAGTCCTGGGGCACGCACACACAGAGCAAAGGCACTGGACTTGGTGGGGGTACCTTCTTAGAGAAAAGTTTCTCACTTTTTATGCAAATTAGTTATCAGTCACAATCTGTTCTTCTAGACCTTTTCAAAAATGGGTTGGAGGGCTTGAGGGGTCTTTGATGGTCTTAATTCCCCCCTAGAGTCGACACCCTGTTCTTAACCTCATTCTTGCACTTTCACTGCACTGTGTTGTGCTTATGTCCAGGAACTAGAATAAGGACTTTTGTCCTAGGAAAGTCCTGCCCTATGTCCATATGGTCCCTTTCTCCAGCCATATTCTGTTCTTTCTCACAGCATGTTATTACCAACAGTTCTTGGCTGTTATCACTCACAGTCCTTGGCTGGCTCCATTTCTCTCCAGCTATTAGCGTTTGAGATAAAACATTATCAGCTTATCTTCTGGGCTTCTATAGGGTGGCAAGTGAAAACTCTCATAATTGCAAAGCCTGACAGCTGGCACCAGGAAGAGGGCTTCTGCTATTCCTGAAGACTTGTACCTACAGAATATGTTCACTGTCCTCATAGATGACAAGGAACTGAAGCCACTCTAAAAAGAAAAATCAGAGCCAGTTGAGCTGGAGCTACACTGCAGCACCAGGAGGAAGTGCAGAGTAGCGGGAGACACCCTGTTGCGGGCCATGGGGTTTCCCACCTTATCTGTGATGAGGGTGGTCAGAGACAGGAGCAGGTTGGCCAGAGAAGTTGCAGATGCCCCATCATTGCTAATATTCAAAGTCAGGTTGGATGGAGCTTTGAGCAACCTGATGTAGAGAAAAATATCCCAGGCCATGGCGAGGGATGGAACTAGATAATCCTGGAAGGTCCCTCCAGTCCTAAACCAACCTGTGATTTTATGATTGATATTTGGCTGGCCCTCATAAATTATAGATGACACACTACTATGTCTACTGTAAAATGCTACTGCTCAGGATGAAGTTATGGGAATCAGACTGACAAAATTCAGGATCAAACTGTGTTCTCCGTATCTTGCTGTATAGTCGATGACTTGATTATCATCGGTATTGGAAAACTTATCTTCCATTCTTGGTGCACCTTATAGCAGATGTTCATCATACAAGCTATTTTACTGTAACTTACTCTGGTTTTATTTGCCTATTCTAAAAACATAGAAAGGTAATGATGAATTTTATATTGCTGGGGTTCAATTTTATAGAGCCTACCATAAGAAAAAAATATTAATTCGTGTTCTCCAACTACTTTGAAATAATTAATTTCTAGCTAAGGTAAGTGAATAATATCCAGAGTAGACTACACAGTTACAACAGCTATTAGACATACAACAAACCAATGAATCTACTTCCATTAAAATTTAATCAAAACATAACTTACTCCTTTCTCAGCCTCAGTTGCTATAAATTTTTCCTGTGATCCATCTACGATATAAAATTTACATGAGGTTGCTTTTATTAAAAATAACCACTTATTTATGTATTATATCAGCTGTGTTCTTTAACTGAGTTTCTGGAGTTGTTCAGATGTAAAAACTTTGAATGCCTGAAAATTATTTTCCCTTTCNATTTCATTGTCTAAACATAGCTACCTAGTGGCAAGTTAAGAAAGATACCTGAACTATCTTTATGGGGCTGGCAGTTGGAACACAAAAGATGTGTGAAATAATTTCTTCTGACACTGGCAGCTAGAATACAAGCAAAATGAGCCAATGGAGCTCATATAGCTTCAGAAAGTGCATAATTATAGGTAGGTGATACCACCAGCCTCTGTGTTTTTACTAGTTAGTTACCTTTGCTTTACTACTTTGAGCTGTGAACCTCTTTGTTACATAAGTAGGGTCACTTGTTTTAAAGGATTATCACCTCCTGGCATCTGCAGGTAACTACTGCATCTTGCTGTTTTTACCTTTCTGTTTAGGTAGATCAGCAATTGCAGATATTTCAAAATGGCAGTACACCCTCTTGGAATGCAAGTAACATGAGATGTTACTTCAGGAACAGCTGCCAGTTTTAAGCTATAATGCATGGATTTTGAGTCACAGCGATAATGTTCTTTAAAACATTTCCTCTCAGCTCTCCAACTCATCAGAATATTTCCCTAACCAGCCTCCAAAAATTGTCATCCGTATCTTTTCCCACACATTTGCAGAATATTTTCTTCCACAGGCAATACACGATGTAGAGTGTGCAATTAACAATTCATTGCTTGGAACTGAATTAAGAGAGTGAAATTCACTTGCTGGCTGTTCCACTATACATTACAGGCATCTGGCACTATGAAGTGTTGTCAGAGTTCATCTTGAATCATCACATTGTCTCTTGGACAACTAAAACATGCCTCTTACTATTTCAGGATTGTCATTGGTCATTGTCTGTATGAGATAAATAGCTATTTCATGTACTATTAAGTTTGCTCTCTGGACCTTGACTTTTCTTTCAGGTTTCTGAATGACTTTCAGGTTTCTGAGATGTATCTTCTATTCTGAATTCAGTGCTAAAATCTGCTACTTTAGGTCTACTTACTATGAAACAATCATGTCAGAACTCAGAAGTCATACAAAATTTCAAAGTATGATCTTGACACAAAAAGTGTCAATAGAAAGAATCTGATTAATGGGAAATTGCTGAGCATCTGTCCAGACCATGTAAAGTATTTATTTCCTTTTTATTTTTCATTATAGATCCAAGCAAAGCTGAATCCTCAGCTTGATTAACTCTCAAACTGCCTCAAATGCATGGAACAAGAAATAATTTCTTTTTGGTGCAAATGATAAAGTACCAGATGAAATTTTTGCTGAGCTGGAAAACAGATAAGAATGTCTGCAAGGAAGTGAGAGAACAGGCAGAACTGGAGCTATCTGGGAACCAAAAATGGCACCTATTCATTCAGTTCATAAGAGAAAAATGAGTTGCACATCTGTAAGCCAACCTGAAAATACTTTTCAGATTCTTCAATTAAAACACTAGAAGGTAAAACTATACCTCTATCTAGGGCCTATTGGTTACGTACAGTTGGTTTCTCAGTCACCCATTGTTCCATTTTGAATCCAGAGGCTTATAGCTGAACATGAATGGTAAAAAGAGTTTATGCATCTCTCACAAGCCTCCAAATTACACTATAGGTGGTTGGTTACACTTAAAGTCAAAACCTAAAAAAGTTAACATTATGAGACACAGTCACTCACTAAATATTATCATCATCCATTCAGCATAGGGAACTGAGAGCTTGTTCATTGGCCCAATTCCTTACTTTCCAAATCTCTCATCACAGAAGAAACTATAAAAGTTGAAAAAGTCTTCAGTGTGGTAGATTTTGCATGTAATTTCATAATATATGTAATGGCTAATTGCCTTAGGAAATGCATTTCACCACATAAACCTCCTTATTTGATATGTCTTTATTAAATTTTCTTTGAGAAATCAAAAGTTTTAGGATATAGAGTTATATTTCAATCACATCAGGACACACTACCGGTTAGAAAAAGAATCTGCTGTCTAGGGCAAATGATAGGAAGACAATTGTGAGAAACCAGCAGAAATGTTTGATAGAGAAAATGATGATTAAACAACTCTTTAAAGTGAACTTTTAAATGTTCTTTTCATTAAAAAGAGCTTGTGAAGCTGTCCATTTCCATTCACTGTTAGTACTTATATTTGTCTGAAGTATTACACAAGTTGATATCTGAAGAAAAAAATCATGGTGTGTAAGAGAGCTATTTATAGCTGCAGACCAGTTGCAGGGCCAGTATAAAACCTTTTTAAAATTTATTTACCCAAAAGCAACTCCTGAAGGAAAACTATCATGAAAGATAAACAGTAATATTTATGCATCATGTTTCCATGACAAGTGGAAACTCCCTCCCCCATGTACAGCCACCTGACTTTCTGGGCCTAGAAGTCCTGCCCCTTTTGCCATCACACGACAAGTTTACCTGCCTCACCTTGTCCCATGTGATCCCTGAATCCCAGCGATTGGATGCTAACTGAAGCCAAATGTTCTAGATGGCCCCAGAAGCACAAGTTACTCATGGCCCAGCAGTGTGATGTCATCTTGTCACGTGTGATTTCTGAATGTTCTGTGATCTCATTGTTGCTTCAGAAGGCTCAGAAAGTCTTCATAAATATGTATCTATATATACATGTATAAAAAATAGATGCAGGATATAAATTTGTTTAATTATATATAGTCATATGTCTATTAGATAGAAACGTAAGCCTATCAATGTATGTAAGTGTATACATAAAAAGGATGTACAATGTGTATAAATGCATATATATAAACACACCAAATTTCAATAATGATCTCTATGCATTAATACAAATTAATAATATAAACCAGTATAAACATTTGTTACTGTTTAATAAAATATATCTAAAAATATCATTTAATCTGAAAGATTTAACTATGTTTAAATGTGAATGAAAAGAGCAAAAAAAATTAAAAGGCATCTTAGGCTCACTACTTCAGAGAGTTTCAATAAATCCTAATCCATTGTGGGGACAGAAATCTTAAGATGGGTAGCACACCATTGAAGAGGGTAGAGGAACATGCACAAAACTGAACATGTCTGTGGATCAAGGGATGATTCCGGTGAGTGAGGCCAGCAGTGAAACAATTACAGAATACTGTGCCAAGCAAAGAGGAGATCATTTGTGGGAGTCTGGACAAGAAGCCGCAGACCGTCAGCTCTGAACTTCCAGCACGACCATACAAAATAATTAGGGAAACCTCTCGGTTTTGTGCTGCACAGTATGATACAGGCATCATTGTCAACTATAAGGGAAAGTCAGGATAAGAAGACAATATATTATGAGCTTGTACAGGAAAATCACTGATGGAATTCTGAAAAAAATTATATTATTCAGAAGAAATTATAAATGGACTTGATAATTAGAAACACTGAGTCATTAACTGGTTTTGTTGAAAGGGGCACCACCCAATCTGGTCTTGCACACTTCCAGTTCTGAGGCACAGCTTCTCTAGGCAATATTTTCCAGTGTCTCATCACATTCAGAGTGAAAAATTTCTTCCTTAGACCCAGTTTAAATCTCCTTTTTTTCTGTTTAAATCCATTCTCCCTTGTTCTATTACTACATGCCCTTTTAAAAAGTCCCTCTCCAGCTTGCATGCAGTCTGGTACTGAAAAGCTGTTAACAGGTGGTTCATGTGTATCATCAAAAAAACAGAAACAGGAAAAACTCCATATTTTCTGTGACCTGGAATATATGTACAAAGTGGGGCGTATATCCTTAATTACAGTTTAGCTCTAGACTTAGCACCAAAACCACAATGGGATGAAAAAAAAGGTATGAAAAGGAAAGCTGAAGGAGAATGAGAGCTTAAATGTGACACATCTTGTGGTCTTTATTGTGTTGTTTATGGATGCAAAGTTTGGTGGTTACAGATGCATAAGTGTGTAACACCAAAGTCTATGCTGTCTATTTTTTAGTTAGCCAGCTTCTGAAAAAAAAATGGGTATGTAGCAAAGGATTCAAGATAATGAATTCATATGCATGTAAGTTCCCATCTCTGAGTATATGTTTCATAGGCTTTAAATTTTTAAACTGTGAAACTAAGCAGCTTTTCCCAAGCACCGGGATTTGAGGGTTGAAAAGGTTATTTCTCCGTTTTCTTCAACACTGCTGAAAATCAAAACTGTACAGGTCCTCATCCACAACCAGAATATTACACAGTGGAACAAATTGGAAAGGGATAAAAATTTTTTTGCACAGCTCACAGCTAATAAGGAGAAAGTTTTTCACTTGCAAACAGAACCAAGTTACTACTGTCAACAGGAAGTGAAAACTTTGAGATAGACTGTAGTTTATACAAGAAGGAGGTTATAGTGTTGATTTGTAATCTATGCAGATGGGGAGCTTGAAGAGTCTTTTATAAACAAAATGTTTACATTGCTGAATCCTAGTGATGCTCTTTCTAGTGGCAAAAGAATTCCACAGATATTAAAAAAATAACCCCTAATGAAAAGATCATTCCTAGAAATGTAATAGCTTGTAGTCCTTCAACAGTAAAATAAAACAATATCCTCCTGGGCACCCTGAAGTTATACCTGACAATTTTGACAACTCGACAGCCTATTTTGGTACACTCAAAGTAGAAATGTATTCATTTTATGGTTTTTTCCTCATGGTTACCATCAGGCTGAATGGAAATCTATTCTTCTTGTGTTGCACCTCTGCTGATACCCTTCAGAGATGCTGCATTTACAGACATAATACATAGATACCTATAATACTGATGAACTCAAAAAGGCCTGGAGGATGCACATAAGGTTTTTGAAATCTATGAAGCTTTGAATTTTCAAGAGAGTCCAAAGTGTTTGGTTTTGGATTTGGGGTGAGTTTTCCTTTCTGTGATTTTTTTTTTTGGTGTGTGTAGGAGGGGTGGAGAGATTGTTGGTTTTTGTTTTATATTACATAAAAGCCGTACATCCATCAGAAGCAGAAAGCTTCAAGTTACCCTGCCAGGTACACAGATGCTGACAAAACACCCTGATCCGCCAGTGATCTCGGGCAGAAAGAAGGTTTTCCTTTGCAACCTGAGTGCATAAAGAAGAACCACATACAATACAAAATTGCCTAAGTTTTTTAAAATTTTCTGTGGGATTTCTTCCTGGGATTAAATTTTCCCCACAACATTGTGATAATAAAACCAGATTAATGCTTCTTTGGGGGTTCGCA
>VYZT01016021.1:0-26837 GCA_013400735.1 Pomatostomus ruficeps
CAACTTTCCCAGAGGCTGGTGCACGATAGGGAATATGATATTTCCACTCAATACCCTGCTCTCTGGCCCAGGTGTTATGAGGCTATTTTTGAGATAGTACCCTTACCTGACTCAATTCTTTCTGCCGTGTTGCCATAGGACCTGCTTTTCCAGGCCCAGGATGGTGTTCCGGGCAGTGGCCTGAGGCACAGAGTAGGTCTCCAACCATCCTTTGGTGGCTGCTACCATTGTGAGCATATCGTATTTGCCTGGGTGGGTTTGAGGCAGTGTGATGTAATTGATCTTCCAGGCCTCCCCATGCTTATCTATTGACCACTGTCCCCCAGACCACAGGGGCTTTACCCGCTTGGGCTGCTTGATCACAGCACATGTTTCACGGTTATGCATAACCAGGGATACAGTATCTCTGCAACTAGGACACAAGCAAAACACAGTGTCAAAGATTTTGTGATCCTCTGTGGGATTCTTTGCCATGAAAACCCCTTGGGAAATCACAGGATGGCAGGTGTAAGAAAACTAAGGTTGGCAGTTTCTTTAGCAGAGGAGGAAGCAGAGAGAGAAAGGGGTTTATTTTTTCATGGCATTTGGGGAATGAGGCATTTGCAGCCACTACAGTATGGTTTGGGCTGACTAACACACAGAAGGACCTGACAGGAGGAAGAGGAAGGGGGAAGTTTACTGTTACTGTTGCTGCTGTAACAGGAATAAACTCAATCCAATTTTGCTTTACCTGAGGTCACATCACCTGCTGCTGAATGTTCCACCCACACTGGATAACGAGTGTGAAACCAATATATTTAATGTGGAAGAGTGCTACAGTCTGTTTTGAATGCTTTTGTATGTATATATATATATATATATGCACATATACACATGCATGCAACCTATACACATACATATATATAATTTATTTTTTGTTTCGGTGAGACACACTTTCATCTCACAGTTTTCTTGTGAGTGGAAGCGGGATCTGGATTTTTTCCAAGGTAGAAAATATAGAAACCCAACCTTAGAAGTGATATCTCCTTAGTCTGATGTTGCTAAACTATACAAAAGGGATTTGATGATGTCTTCAAGCTGCCTACATGGACAAAGTGACACACCAGGTAAAATTGATTGGTTTTATGTTTGAAGGTAGGTTTTTGGAAATCAAGGTCAAGGTCAAAAGTTCCTCTTTTTCTTTGGGAAGAGAACAGAATAAGTGGATTTGGAAAATGTTGCAGAGGGATTGCCAGCAGGATTTAATACAGTGTCAAAATGAAGGGATAAGAAGAAAAGAAAAAAAAATGACTCATGCTTACCCTCTTATCTGACATACCCTACAATCGCAATCTGCTCTAAGGGGTGTGCACTTCCTCCTGATAAATTCTCTTTCAAAGGACAAATCCTAACATCTGATTATAGGTTAGGTCTAAAGTAATTAACTTAATTGAAGCAACCTACAGGCAGAAATACAGAGCTGATGTTCATGGAATCCTTTCACATTTCTGATATGATTTGGGATGAGAATTGTTCCCTGTAGCAGGAACCTTGTGTAACAATACACAAGACTCTCGAAGGTAATATAAATCAAAACAACCCCAGATGATTCCAGAAGCATACTGTGCTATAAGAAAAACTGTTTTTTCTAGCCTTTGTTTCCCTTTATCTGCCTGGTGTATCTTTCCTGTTTATGCCAGCCATGGAAAATTCTCTCATTTTGGAGTGGGAGGTATTACTGGTGTGGGAATAAAGCACAAACATTTGTACATCTTCTATCTTGCACATCTAAGTTGATAGCTGCAAAAACATATGAAAACACAAGACACTATTCTCCTACCATTTTAGTTGAGGAGAGATGTGTAGATGAGGGACTAGATGGGTATTATTTCTGTTTCATAACGTATCTGTCCAACACAGCATGATCACTGCTACACTGCTACACTGGGAATTATTTCCTGACAGGCAGAGTCCACTTCTCTTCATCTTTCTCCGCCCGGTTTTGTGCTTCCCAGCCTTGTAAACTGTCTAAGTTAGCTGGTACCACACCATGTCAATTATGACTAAAACCAGGAGGGGAATCCTGTAACTAATAAGCTTTTGATTGTGGAAGTATCAAGTGGTCCTACAAGAGATTTAGATTATGTGATATAAAGACAATGAGTTTGATATGTAAATTACACTAAATCTTGTCCTTAGTAAAGCTATGCTCTCTCCTCCAATATTCCAGTCTGTAATTTAAAGAATGGTTGGCATGCTTCTTGGGGCAATACACAAGACTGCAAAATGCACTTATTCTAATATAATACAAGGATGTTGTAATCTGGCATTACATGTTGTTTACAATTATCAACCTCATTTAGCTTATATAATAAAACCATGCCAAATGGCTTTAAAATAGCAGTGCTTTCTGTACAAAAATCTAGATAACATTTTTTATAAAAATGACTTAATTTATGGAATCAGTCTTTGAAGGATAGTTATTGATACACTTACATTACACAAGGTTATGCATCATTCTTTTCTTACATTTATCAATTCACTGTTGATGTATGAGAAGAATTATTTAATTTTGAGAGAAAAATCATGAAACTATTATATTAAACTACCAGTTCTGTATTTTATTATTATTCTTTGTTATTCTTACATGTTTATATAATCTGATAAATTGAGAGATTTAATCCTAAAACTTGCCATTCTGACAAAATTTATTGCTCCAAGTGTCCTGGTATTTCTCAATCACAGGCCAAAAGGAAAAGATTTTACAGTGCAAAAGTAGGTATTGAATACTATGGAAAATCTTTTGACTTTTTAATTTGGTTTTGGAGGTTTTTTTGGTTGAGATTTTTTTGTCTGGTTTTTTGGGTTTTCTTTTGGGGGTGGTGGAAGGGGTTTCCTTTGTTTGGTTTAGTATATACTTTGAAACATTTATGCTCCTCTAATTTGCATACATTCACCTATTTTCTGCACTGCAGTGTGGAAGAGGGCAGGCCTTGCTAAGAGGTTCTCCAATGAATTACAGGACCAGGACAAGGACCTTGGTGGCTTTATTTCATCTTATGGATAAAGTCACAGAGATCTTGTGTGTTTGGTAGTTTTTGTTTGTTATGGGGCTTTGTGTTTGCTTGGTTTTTGTTGGCCTTTTGTTTAACTTAGAATACTCACTATGTTGAGCAATAACATTTTAAACAAATTTTGCTAAGGGTGAGAGTCTTTCCTTTAAGTTTATCAATATGGTTGCTTTTATTAACCTTGTCACTTGGCTTCTTATCATTAACCTCACTTATATCATTGCAGAGGAAGAACAGTGATCTAGGGGACATTATTACTCCATATATTCCTCTTTTCATTGTTCTTCCCAGCTTAATTTTTAAAGGTAATTCTATTCTAAGGAAGTCCACTTGTCTACTAAAGCACTGCTGTTTTTCTTGGAACAGAAAAAAAAGAATCACTGACACTTTTCCTGTCAATGGACCTCATTACACCTGCTCTGTGAATACTTTTGAGACATTGTTTGGTACTGTGTAATTTCTACTGTGCAGTTAAAATTGTTAATGCTGAAATTATTACCCCTAAGAAATCACTAAGGGCTAACAGGTCCAGACTTTATTACACTATTGTGTATGCAAATTTAGGCTTAGTTTTAGACCAAGCGTTATGCTCAGTATCTGAAAAAAATCCCCACAGAAAACCCCACCAAAACCCAGAAAAATTCATCCCAAAAAACTATTAAAAACAAGGCTTGCAATAAGCATCTTACATTATTTCAATAAAAGAAGATTTTCAGGAAATTATATTTTACAATAACTTTCTGCTGCTTAATGTATGTTGTTGCTCAGCAACAGCATCTATTTGGACTATAGAATTAGACAGTAAATTAAAGGATTCAAAGGTATTAAACCAGGGGTTTTTTCATTCCAATAAGTGACTAATCTTTAAAAGTACCCCAAAGGATGCTGTCTGCAAGTGCTCCTTCAAAAGTTGATAATTGAACCACAATGACAAAGTTTGCAATATAAAATAGGAGAAAGATAATTCTGGTGATTAGTCTATAAATCTTGTCTTATTGTGGCAGACCTGACTGACACAAGACACGAGTGTAGTGCTCCAAACTGTCTTATAAAACTCTGGCAATATTCCTGTAATTAAGGGTTACTATGTCTCATCTTAATCTATTTAGAAATCTATACATTATTAATAACATAATAATAGTTATAGAGACTGTGAAAAATTCTTTTGTATTTTAAGGATTATGAATTGAATAGTTTTAAGAGTACTTACTGATATCTTCCACTTAAAAAAAAACCCTGGCAGAGTAAACTAGTGGCTCTTGATAAATTAATTTACTTGAATATTCAGAATATTGAGTGTTAGTAATAATAATGCCTCCTATGCACAATGACACTCAGCATACACAAGATTAAAAATATGATTCATACCCCAAAAGACTTGCAATCTAAGCACATTTCAGGGCTGGAGAAACTGCATGAAAAATAAAAATATCTCTGGCATTTATTTTTCGGTGATCCATCACTGAGTTCTGAAAGCTGAAATAACAGTAAAATAACACAATGTGTGCACCCTTCCTTGCCTTTCTACACATAAATTAACTGAGATATTTGGATGTCTGCTCATTCAAAAAATTCCCTCGTAATATGAAATATCTGGTTAAGATTAGTCTCCAAGAATTGCATAAATTAAAGGTGTACCTCTCCTATTTCAGAGATTAATAAATTCAATAAAGTTTCTTTCTTTTTTTTTTTAAGAACATAATGTATTTTGTTTCAAACTGAAGGAAGGATTATTTTTTTTAGTATTTTAATTGTGTTTTGGGGTGAAGAAGTGACATATTTCATTTTACTGGAATTATTCCTGGAGTTACTGGTGGAGGCGCAGTAGATGCATGACACTTGAGTCAGATTGTCATTATTAGGAATCTAGTAACATTCAACCTATAGATGGTTATCTATACAGCTGAGCTTTTATGGGAGTATCTAAAATAAACTTTCCCTTTCCTATTAACATTTTTACCACACATGAGTTTGTATTAGCCTAAGTTATTGAGAGGAAAATAGCCTTAAAAACCAGTATTGACGTTATATAAAAACTGTGAAAACTATAGTAATCATGTCAAGAGGCAGAAAATTCTGAAAAAATAATTGCTCTTTGGATTAAAAAAAGACTATGTAGCCATAGGAAATGCTTCAAACTTTAAAATTACTTCCAAAGGGTTTTTAGTAGCCAATGCTTAAGATAGCTGTGCTCTATTATGCAGGCTTTAGTAATATGCAGTGAGGTGATAACCAGTATTTCTTAAAGATAATCTTACAATTTAGGTACATACAACACAAAAGAAACATAAAAGAAGAAACAACAAAAACAATAATTATGTTGGATGCTAAATTACATACTAAAGAGGTTGTTGTTATGAATACTAACCATCAAGGGTTTATGAAAAACAGTCTGTCAAACTCTCTCGATATTGGTTTTTTAGGTGTTTATTCTGCTTGACAAAAGTAATATTGATGTATTAGTCTTAGACATATATGAGCAATTGACCTTGTGCTACAATGTATTTTGTTTAAGGAAGCTGATTGATGCCAAATCAACCTGGCACATAATCAGTGGATTAAAGGCTGGCTGACTGACAGGTCATAAACCAAAAATGTTAATGGGATATTAAGACAGTGTATTGTTCCTGAAATTGTGCAGATACAGCTTTCTGACATCATACTATAAAATGTTCTTATTAGTTATGCTAAGCTTCCAAAAAAACCCCAAAAAGTAGAATGTTGATAATTTTTATTTGTAAAGAGGACTATAGGCAAGCAATTAACCCTTATAACTGCTGAGCAAAGTCATGTCTCAGAGAACAAAGCATGGAGGCCATTAATAGGAGAGAAGGCTGTTCTGAGGCACCGTGGCTCTGTGGGGTTCTTGGTACCCACTGGCTGATGAGCACCATTGTAGCCTGTGGCTGATACAACAAAACCTACAGATCTACAGGTATCCATGAGATAGGGACTCATCATTCACATCCCTTGTGTTTGGAGAGAACATCAGGAATGTGTAGAGAACACAGATTGTAATGTAAAGTGTGGAAAAACTCAAAGGGTCTGTGGTAATAACAGCGCAATAATAATGATTTCAAAACCACGTAGCCCATGGATGGTGCTGTGGAGTACATCAGTGCAGCCCTCTTACATCAAATTTGACCTCTTTGTGGCCCTAAAACCATTGAAGTGAATATAATTTATTAAGTTTTTTACTTGTATTTAAAATGTATCATGTTGTTATTGAATGTAATTTTTTGATTTCACTAACTAGATATTTAAGTATACATTTTTAAGAAGTGTTTACCAGATGCAACTGCAACCTGGTTTTTTTTGGAAAGGAACTTAAATGGAACAATGTTTTTTCAAACTCAGCCACTGTGTGAAGTAGGCCCCTTCTGAACTCCTTCACCCTTAGTTTCTACTGAAGACACATTCATAATGGTCTCCTCAAAAATATTTTTATAAACTCTGTCTTTAGCTTTGCTCTTAGATGATATTTTGATTCAAGAAAATAAATTTGTTATGTTTTGGTTTTTAACTACATCCTTGCTAATGCAGCTACACATTTTGTTTCTTAATTTTAGAACAGACATTACAACCCCAATAATTTCTTATATGGTAATGGTTGTAATCAACACATTAGACTTGACATGATGACTATGACTACAGAGCATTAAGGAGAAGATTAAATGAGGAGTGATGGCATTACAGTAATTTTCTTGGATCAGGAAACAACAAATTTGCTTAAGAGTGTCTTCATTTGTAATTTTCTTAGAGCATAAGCACACTTGCTCCACTTGCTCTACTTGCATAAGCACATGCTAAAACCTTGCTTCTCTACTGAAGTTTAAACATACTTTAATAATTTTTCTAGATTATGGAATTTAATTTGCATAGAGCATGTCAGTATCATTTTGAGAGACTTATTTTCAGCACTGATTTTATTTTGACTAGCCCAAGGAAAAACTAATATATAGTTTAGAAATAAACAGGGTTTCTTTTCTCTTGAAATAGTCAGAAAACAAACTTAGAGTTCTCCTGAAACATCCTCTAGATCTTAGTGTCAGGAACCCACTTGTTTCCCCAGGGTTTAAAAAAAGCCAACAAAAAAAGCCCAACAAAAAACCCAAACCATTTCTCTACAGATCCAGGCTGTATCTCTTCCCGTTTG
This sequence comes from Pomatostomus ruficeps, assembly GCA_013400735.1. Taxonomy (NCBI): domain Eukaryota; kingdom Metazoa; phylum Chordata; class Aves; order Passeriformes; family Timaliidae; genus Pomatostomus; species Pomatostomus ruficeps. Next base: position 7,207 of record VYZT01016021.1, read on the forward strand.
ATCAGAGAAAAGAGAGACAGTTTTGCCTTGATTTGATAGATATCATTGCAGGTTTTAACCTTTTGATAGTTCCTAGTGGTCATGACCACCATGGAACCATATAGTAATATCTTTGTGCTGGAGAAAAATTTATATTTTACATATATATATATATTTGAGTTTATATTGTAGATGGCAGTAACAGTCACAAGAGAAACTATTCAATAAAGGAGGGAACTATGTTATTTACTTAACACCAACGGTGTGGGTAATGCTAAAATGTTGCAAAAGAGTAGCTTCAATCTCATTTCAAAACATCCTGTACCTTTTCTGAAGGCAGCCTATGGAGCTCAGAAGGTTAATTTCTTAATCCATCTGTTGCCAGAGGAAAAACACCATAACTTCTTTTGATCTTTCATGGTGTGTTTTAAGCAGTCTTTAACATGTTTTTAATACTGCATTTCTGTAAGCAAACAGAAGACCTACCAAGATACCACCACATTATGTGTTTATACTCACAGGTCCCAAAAATTCAAGCAAATCTTCTGCTAGTATCACAATGTTGATATTAAGAGGGTAAACAAATCTTCTTTGAGCTACAAATTCCTTGTCACATGTCTGTTGATTAAAAAACCACTTAAACTTAACCCATCACTCTTTATTTAAGCAAGCCACAGAGCTAGGGAGTGAGTATGGCATGAAAGTGACACTTTGGGTTTAAAAGGTTGATGTATTCAGTGTAGTGCTGTCCTACATAGACAACAGAGTAAATTAATCTCGGGTGTAACTCAGCTAGGATGACACTGGAGGTAAAATCTGGCCTGTTGTATCAAACTGGCTGACCTATTGTCTTCAGTAGTCTACAGTCTTTCTTTTCTAGGATGCCTTTTAGCACAGATCGAATTTTGAAAGGTGACTTTTCTTCGGCAATGTGCTGGAGCTTTTAAATTGCATTGTTCTGCAACAGTGAGAATTTAGTCTATTAATTTAACCTCCATTTTCATACAACAAATCTTTGTAAAATTATTTCTGTAGGCATCATAATTAAGCATCCCCTGAGTAATTTGTATGCTCAAGTGCATGTTTGCACAGTGTTTGCCTTTTTGCTCTATTTCTTATCCTGATGGTATGTGATTGACAGACATGTCTAAATACTTCAGATGCTGTCTGCTGACTGAGCAGTTTCAGCCTTCATTTTTTTGATGGAAAAGTGAGTGAAAAGTTAGCACTGACTATCACTGTGCATGAATGCCATATTTCACTTGCAAAGAGGCATTTTCATGGCTACCTGCCATCCCCAGATACTTTTCCAGAAAAGCTGTTGTTGCTGATTTAACTTCCTTCACTAAATATCTGTTGATGCAGTGTTCTACAACAGATGGAGACAATGAAGATTTTCCAATACTAGTTTTTACCACTGGTTACAGGAATATATTGAATTTTAGAATCAATGTTTTATGAAATTATCTTTTACCTAATTATGTGTGTATGTGCCCGTATGTATGGTATGAGGACAGATCACAGTTGTAAATATTGGCTGAAAATAGAAGAATCTCTCTCTTTTATTTCTTAGTGGTTGGAGCAGAATGTGAAGACTTAGAGCTTCCACTATTAAGCTATCTACTTTCTATTTATTTTTTTCTGCTTCACTAAAAAGAGTTGTTAGATTGCCAACCAGTAAATATAACAAAGTGTAACATAAGCACAAAGTGCTAAGTATTTTTCTCAATTGGTTCTTTTACCTGTGGTTGTCTAAAAGTAACATATTTCATCTTTTAATTATTAACCTTTTAAATATTGATCATACCATGTAGTTCTGTGGTAAATATACATCTATCTTGTCTAAGATTTAAGTTTTTGCTTGCTGTTTCCCTGCCTTTCTAATATTGAAAACGACCAACAAAGCGCTGATGTGGTGTAATACCTTTTCTTTCAACTGCATCTGTCCTTACAGAGATATGCTACTTCCTATCCTTTCCCTATCCCTACTTTTATTGTCCAGACTTCCAGTAGCTCCAGCTGAAAGTTTCTGGAGGTTGTTATTAAGTGATATCCAGCTAAAGCATCCAGACAGCCACACTGGAAGTCTTCATACATATAAACATACAGAAATAAGCCTTAAAATTTTCAGTGTATAACCACCTGCTAGTTGGCTTTGGACCAGTCACTCCCACCAAGACCTTGCTGCAGCCCAGGCTGGCAGGGTGGCAGCTGCAGCACCCAGGGTCACCAGCAGCAGCTGCAGAGGACACCTCTGGGCTGCCTCAGTTGCACCCTCACCTGCTGGTGAACCTTACTCCAAGTAGGGGTAAATCCAATAGCTTTTTCAGGTGAAACCTGGATAAAACATGGATTAAACGTGATTTTAACTTGCATATTTGTAATCCATAATGTTAATGTGTCAACATATTAACACCAAAAGAATGGAGGCTCTTCACTGAATGAAATTAGTCGCTGGAAGACAGTTGCTGGTACCTTGCTTAAATCTGCTGGGAACAGCATCTCTCTGCAGCCCTTTAACTTTCCTTTGAGGTAAAGATCAGGTATACAGTTGGCTTTAAGCTAGCCAGAACCCTGCACATGCACATAAAGCTGTGCTTATTTGTTAGAAGCACTTGTATAGTCCTTTGAAATTAAAGTAGTGCATACGTGATTTGTTAAAAGTATTTACTGGGTTTAGGGAACTCTCTTCAGAAGTGGTGGATCCTTTGATGTCATGCATAACTGCTAATGTGATTGTTTATATCATAAATGACCACAAGTGAAGCATCTGAAGATGAAATATCCTTTTCAGTGAGGCAGTTTAATCTTTCTGGATGTGCCAGTAGTTTCTTGAAAGCTGGTTTTATGGCAGAAGGTGAAAGAGACTACAGTAAAAATCAATTAGGATCATGGCCTAGAGATCTTCTTTCTCCCTCCAGGTTACAGACACTTTTTACATTTGCTCTTGAACTATCACTAAACGATTAATCCCTAAATGGAGAGATATAATTTTTACTTTACTAATAAATCAGAAGAAAAATTGATTATGTCTTTTCTGAAAACAAGAACAAGGCCAGTGATAAATCTATAATGGACTGAACTTTTACACTTAGTTCTTCAGTCAGGGTTTGATTTCATATGATTCTTTGAACTCCATTCACTCAGTTTGTGCCTGTTTATAGAATATACAATTCATTGCAAAATCTTCCTTAGCAGGGTACGTATTAGCTGGACACCACATTAAAACAGGTTTTCATGCTCAAGTTATCCAGAGAAGAAAAGAGAAAAGCTATTTTTCTGTTTAGACACATGAAATACAAGTAAACACTTGAAGAGCTTAAGTACAGGTCTGAACTTTTCCTCAGTGGGAATAAAGATCACTGATATTTAAAATGGAGGTTTCAAATCAGGCTAACTGGAGTGGTGTAGAGATGGGTCTAAACCAGGGGTTCTCATTCTCTTGTACTAAGCTACATGAAACGTGAAGTTTGAAAAGCAGTAACTATGTGATGAAAGAGTCTCAAGGGATGCATAGAATTTTCCTTTGGGTTCTGTTTGAATTATGACTTTGACTGACTATATGATCATATAATATCCCTTTTTCGCTCTGACAGAAGTCCTTCCTCATTAATTGCACAAAATTTCCCTGCAACTCTCCTGAAGGATGGAAGCTCTAAGAATTTTATCATCATAGTTCAAACTGTGGTCAAGTGCTTTCTTTCCTGTAAATCCTGTTCTGGTTTCAGGATGAATTAATTTTCTTATAGTCTTTGTTATCGTATCGACCATGGTTGTATCTGAGTGATCCACAAAACTCAATAACTACCCTTGCAGAAGTGGACTGTGCTGGAAAAAAAAAAACCAGATAAAGATTAAAAATTAATTTCTAAGGTGTACAAGCCCTGATTTTTCTACATACAAATTATAGTTAGATGGACCAGTTTTCAGCTGGGAGTAGAACTGAATGAAACTTGCTTCCCATTTCAAAGAAAACATTGACATTTGAAAAATTACTGTTATAGTTTAGAGTGGAATATAGTTATTTATTTAAAGAGAATTAAAAATCTTTCTTCCAAGGAAAATTTGTATTAGTAAAATGTTCTGGAAAACTGTCTTGTTGGATCTTCCCGATCCAGCTGCCCCAGCTCAGGGAAGCTCCTTGAATTGCCTTGCCTCCAGTCGCTTGAGTTGGAGGTCCAGGGAGCTGTCAGAGCTCCTGCTGCAGCTGGAAGCTCCTGGGTTCCCAGCATGGTTTGGGCAGTAGAACCCTGACCTCATGTGGGGTCTCCCTTCCCCAGTCCTGCCTTCAGTCAGGCACCACACTCCCTTCAGGAACCAGCATCTGCCTGGACATTCAGGCTTGAAGCTTGCTGAAATATTGCTCAACTCTTGCCCAGGCTTTTCACAAGGATTTCTCTTCTTTAGAAAGCACACACTGAGGAGGTGTGGAAAAGAGGTCCGGACCTCCATGTGATCTGGTGCCTCCAGCTCCCGTTCCCCATATTTAGATGTAACTTGAGGATTTTTTACCAGGTTTCACTGTCTCTGGAGGTGCACATTGTGGTGGGCTTAACCCTAAAAATTTCTGTGTACAGGGAAGTTCTCTGGAAATTAGAGTTCTCAGACAATCCATAAAATGATATGACAGAAGTATTCTAGGGTAACGCTAATTTCCTTTACAGAATAAATTCTGTTAAAATTTAGACAAGTATTTTAGCAGTTCAGATATCAACATTTCCACAAGTTTCATTAAGATGTCTCTTATTATCTGAGGAAAGAGTTAGTGATACTTAATATTGCTGCAAAGTGTGGACCTTCCAGCTGTGATTGAAATGTCTGTTGTAAAAAGGAACAAACAACTGCACCTTCCCAGTTCTGCAGGAGGCAAATGCAATGGGACCACTAGTGGTGTAAACTGATGGGCACTCCTGATAGCTGCAAACTGTTTTTCATGTACTGGTACAAGAAATTAAATTTGGTGTCTATGGAGAGGAGCAATCACCACTGAAGAGCTCTTATAAAATATTTAAATACCCTTAGTTTTTACCTGCAGCTTTAATTTCCTATAAAATACATTCTATCAGTACTTACCTGCCAAATATTCAGATGCCTCTAGCTTTGTGGTTTTTATTAAGTTTTTATTTCTGTCAATTTGTATTTTAGATTGCAAATCAAGAATCTTTCAAGATAGTTTTGATTAATTTCAGGCACAACTTGGCTTCATTTATTTTTTATGTTTTGATGGTAATTTACCATGGCATAAAATTGTTTTGCATTAAACTACACTCATGAATCAAGAGTCTTTTCCATTAACAACATCCATTTAAAGAATAAACTCACCTACAAATCAAGTATTTTATGTCAGTTTCTGTAATTATTGTTTGGAAAAAACTGGTACAATGGCACAGTGAATTATTTCAGTGCATAGATGATTTAGACAAATAGAACAGAAATATTAATATAACTGGTACTGTGCTAAATTATCTGGCAGAGGCCATGGTTTAGGGTCTGTTACTCTCTTAAGTGGAAAAAGAGAGTTTTAATTTATGCTGCTTTGGATTGCAATGGTATTTTTTCAGACTTCTATTAATTAGGAAATTATTCAGGGCTACCTCAGCTCTCTAGCTGTGAAGCAGAGGAATATCTAATGACCGGAGCCCCTAGGTGCTTTAACACCAATCTATTTTTAAATATATATATATATATATTTATTACTATTTCTTAAATATGTATGTATGCATATGTTTATATGTGTATGTAAATAAAATGGTCAGAGAAGAATTCTCTTTTTCCTAAAATTGTTTAGAAAGGCTGGTATATTAAAAGGAGATCAGGTAGCATCCATGGAGTTTATGACAGCTGCAGATAATCTATTTGTAACTCACTTGCTCTGACCAGCCTTGTTGAGCTTATTTCAGTTGATTTCAATGTTGACAATATTTTTGCACTATATTCAATAGTTGTGCATTATTGACAGAAGTTCACTATATCACATAATTATAAATAAAATTAGCACATTAGTTTTCTTGTAATTTAAAAGGTTTGTTTCTGTCTTGTCTTTGTCCCCATGATTTCGGCAGCTGTAGTTAATGTAGCAGGAAGTATGGGTGAAAATGAGATTGCACGTTTTTGGCTTTTATCAAACACTTGAAAGTAAGTAGCTGAGGCACTGGAAATACTAATTTTACTCCTCTCCTTGCAAACTTTGCAGTTTTTTACTATCTCTTTTAACTTGCTCTAATATATTAATGAATATGCTTATGAAACATTTAAATGTGATCATTCAGAGCATATATAGCAAAATTCTGACAACAGAATGTCTTCTGCCATAATAATAATAAAGACTCCTTATCCTAAAAGCAAATGGCTAAATTAAACAGCAATATTTTAGAGACTATGATGAAATGTAATGTCTTTCTGTAGTTGACGAGGTTTCAGTGGCTGATAGTCAAGCCCATTTGTTTTCAGAATGCTAATAATTTTTAATTTTCTCAGCAATTCCCACCACTCAAGATTAAACTAGAGCTGCCTAGTGTCCTCAGAATTGTCTGAGGCAATCAATATCTTTTTCTCTTTACAATTAGTTTTAGTTTTCAGGAGTGAGGCAGAAGGCAGTCTTTTCCTCAATGCAAGTGAAGTGATCCCTCCTTATACCTGCAGACTGACATCAAAGCTGTGAGAAATGAGAACAAGCCCATTTATCTCAGTAGGTGTTAACTTTACATGCCCCAAAATGATTGCTTTACATCAAGTTTCTCAACATGCCTTAACATTTCAGTGTAGTCTAAGTATATAAGGCCATAACTACTGGTTAGCTTATTGTAAAGATAATGGAGGACTAGCTTAGGCCACAGAGGGTGTGGGATCAGACTGTTTCATCTTCGAATCTAACTTGAGCTACTATTTCCCTGTTGGATACTTTAGGAGAGTGGGAGGAAGCATAGCTCTATTCGTTACTCAGTTCATCTTAAAGCTCTTAGGTGGAAGAAGGGTGAGAAGTATCTTCTGTTCTCTTTGCTTCACTTCACTTCTTGTGTGGCTTTTGATGTTTTCATTCTTGGAGTGAATGCCCAGGCCTTAAATTGTGGGGGCTTTTTCTGGCTATACTAGAATTGTGTCCAAATCACTAGAGCAGAGATCCCAAGACTGAGGAACACTGAGGCCATATGTCATGACTGTTGCTTAACATGCTTTTCTTAATTCTTGTCATGAGACTTTGGAACAACCCAGTCTGAGACTTGTCAGTCAGCACATGCAATAGCATCAGAAGCCAGTCCTCAAAGGCCAGCACCAATATGAGAAACTGATTCTGCTGTTAGGGCTTCTGCTGTCTGTGGTGCAGTCAAACCAGAAATTGAAACAATTTAAAAAAATAATAGATGTTTTTATTGCTTTAAATTTGAAAATAAAAGATGCTGCTTCTTTTTCCTGTACTTGAACATGTGAACATAGACAAATCTCCTTTCAAAGAGACACTTTCAAAAAGAAAGTCAAGACACGAAAATTTGTGAGCTTGCCCTTATCTTGAAATCTTTGTGAAATTGAAGACCTCTCTTGTGTATATATGTGTCTTCTTATGAACTCCTGGGGAGGCTTACAGATTGATGTCTCTGCAAAGCATGCTTAATGCTGAGGAACAACAATTCCATTCTATTTCTTTTTTTTAAGTTGGCCTCTTTGATGGCTACAAGAATTTCCTGGTAGGAGAAGTACATTGGTTTACTACACGTCTCAGTTGGGCAACCCTTCCTGCTCTCAAAGGATTAACTGGAGTTCTCCTACCAGTTTAAGTGGTTAATAAAACATGTATCTGACATGCAAATCAATTCACCTGATCCCCCTGCCTAGGTAAAAGCTGTTAAACACAAACTCTAGAAATTTGAGAAAACGTAAAAACCAAGCAATCTCTCTGCCACTTCACTGTAAAATGAGATTTCTGAAATGTATGACAATTAGCTAAAATGGATGTTCTGCCAAAGCCTAATACAGAGCTGTGGGTTTTTTTCCCTGATAGTGTTTAACTGCAGCTAAATATGCCAAGTTGACATTTGCCTCCAATTACCATGGAGCCATATTGAGATCTTCACTCTCTGAAGAGATTTTGAACGACTACAGCATCTTCTAGGATAACATCTTGTTTTCATTAATCTTTGTAGTGACTTTTGCTGCAGGCAACCCATGACTTAAACACAGCTTCTGTCTTACTTTGCAAGTTTGCATAACTTTTTCTGTTAAATAAATTGTATATATATATGTATATATATATATATAAAAACTCTTGAATGGAATTTCAAACATGAAGCATTAATACATAATAAGGTGATCTAAGGTACTCATAGAGTAGGCCCTTCAAAGCATTTATTCTATGTCCTTTGTTGCAGTGTGACCTAACAAACTGTGTGGGTATCTAAATATTAGGGAATGCAAACCACCTGAAAACTCTTAAGTCTGTGCATATTTTAACTATAACTGAACTCAAGACTGATGTCATACTCTCAAGTTATGAGAATGATGTGGAGAGAAAGGCAAACAGAAATTTTCTGTTTTCTCTTCTGCCCAGGTATCGCTTTCTGGGGTCTGCAAAACTGCCCAGATTTCTGCGGTGCAATTTATCCAGTGCCCTGGGTCAGATAAGTGTCTTGCCGCTCCGGATGAGCGCTATCTTTTGCTTATCTATGTACCGAGGTTTTGCCTCCGCAGTGTGAAGCAAAGTACACGATGTTAGATGAAGCAGGTAGAGGCAAAGAAGAGAGAACGAACTCCCTGATAGCATTACCCAGACTTTTCTTGCTTCTTCAGGATACGAGCTATCAGAGAGACCCCAAGGGGTGGTTACACGGGGTTTTATAGGGAAAGGGAAGGGGTGGTCATAAACTGAGGGTCCAGGTTCTTATCAAATCACAGATTGACATGGGATTACAGTTTTCCAATGAGTTCTGGGCAAAGGCAGAACACATTTGCATTAACCTATGAATGTTACAGAACAGCAGAAGTTTCTAGTAACTCTTAAATAGTAATACAGTGTGATGAAAATTAAAATAACAGAGATGGAACAAAATCTATGATTGACAGGGTTAAAACGTGGCAGAGGGGGAATTGCCCTCAAGCATGCTGCCTCCATCTTCCTCAGCTTCACTATCCTGGGAAGGAAAATCTGCCCAAGTTATTTCTCCAGTTCTCACGGAGGCAGCTGGTTGGTCCACTGCCATACCCAGGTATGTTCAGTATTTTAAAATATGGAAATGACTTTATTTTACTGTAAAATTAAATTATTTCTGTGACAAAACTTGTTGTTCAGCTTTTGTAACATCTGTCAGTAGGTGTTCAGACTGAAAGCACAACTAATAATATTAGTGGATATCACTGTCTGAGGAAACCATTAACACTGGATTTATATTAAAATGAAAAAAAAAATAGAAAAAAAAAAAGCGTTGGGCTTTCCTAATAGATGATTGCCCATGGTGCTTGTCCATTACTTTACAATTGCCTTTGAAGGGTGACATATAGTACAGTTGTTTCTAATCAAGAACATTAATCAGAAATCTAGCAAGCCTCCTAACAAACAGCAGACAAAGACATGGACTAGGTAATAGGCAGATACATACTTGAGTAGGCAGGGGATTACACTTTTAGAAAGGAAGGAAAAAACCAGTGTACATGTAGTTATATCATCTGTGTTATGTATTGCAGGAACAATTTTGGGAAGCATACATCTATTCTGGAGTCACATTTGCAGATTTGGGGATACTAATTACTTCCTTCCCCTTATCCTGATTCATTAACATAATCAAGAAAAGTTGGTTTGTTGATTTCTACTTAAGAGCAAACTCAGGTTTAGCAGAAGCAAACCGGCGTGGTTGAATTTGCTGGTTTACATAGATTATGCATGATTTGTATTTCTCATTTTACTAGTTGCAGAAATATGCTCTACCTTGCTTCAAGAAGTTGTAGATAATATGTTGAAGATGGTGAACTGCTCAGGTAGCGATATAGAAGCTGAGGAAGAGACACTCCTCCTTTCTGAGCAGCAGTTTCAACACAGCCATCACACACCGAGACATTGACTTTTTTACTACCAAGTTGGGACAAAACCCCACTCTGGCCAGATCCTTGAAGTGGAACTGTCTGCAACTTTTACTTAAAGTGATATTACCAAAAATGACTAATGAATTTCCAATTACTAAAACACAATCTTATTACAGCACAAGGAACAAAGAAACTTTTGAAATAATGAGAAGTGAGATTTGCTGGCTAAGACATTAAAAAGTCTGACAAAAAAAATAATCCATAACCCCTACTTCTTGCACTTTTCTAGGATGACTTTACAATTACTTTATTTTTCTTTTTTTTTAATTCTGTGCCATGCAGTTGGTTATGTTATTATACTGTCTTATTGCATTGTTCACTGTCTTAGTGGTACTTTACATCTCTCTTTGTCCATAAGCTCCCTCTCCTGCAATCCAGAATTTTTCCCCCAGCTGGTCATTGTCAGTGGCTTCCAGGGACAGCTCCATCTTTGATTCATTTAGTTACGCAGTTTTCATTGCTCTAGAAAAAAACAGTGAGCAGACAGCCCCCCTCCCTGATGACGAGCACCTTTTAAAACAAAATATACAGCAAACTGTAATCAAACCCTTCATGGATACTATATCTGTCAGAGAAGTTTTCATGGAGTTTATTATTTTAATCTTGAATCTCGGGTCAGCTGCCAATAGCAGCACCAAGCTTCTTACAAGTGGGATTGGAGGCAGATGCACAGAAAAACTGCTAGAGTTGCACATGACCTGGAGTGGATGTATCACATCAGGCAATGCCAATTTAGTGTACATAAAGCATATTTGTTAGGTATTCATTCTGAAAATATTATGTCTTTTCTTTTTTATTCAACTAACAAAAAAAATATATTATGATCTAGTCATCCTGTGTTTTGGCTGACGTTGGCTTTTCTGTAAAAGATTTTGCACGACCTTATATTCTACTGAAATGAGTTTAAGATGTTGAGGCTTCTGGCGCTACATACATGGATCAAGAAACACTAGTGTCTGAAGAGTTGAAATATGAGCATGGAAGCAAGGAGGTATTGAAAGACAAAGTAAGCTGTCTAGAGTGGGACATGAGATGGGAGACAATAGGTAGGGTAACAATCAATATTTCGTGTTATATAAAATGAAATTCTTTCAGGAGAAAAAGTCCACCTGCATCTTATAGGAAGCCTGGATATTTCAGACCTAAGCATGTTGTTTTTATTACTTTAATCCCAAAGAAACATGAAATTTGAAAAATTCCAGTATTGATACAGTTTATCCTTTTAGAGGCACACAATTACTGGTGCAATCACCCACTTGGTCAGACTATATAACTTCAGTGTTCAGATGGGTGGGAATCTTGTAGATACACCCCCACTGGCAGGGCCAGTTAAAGACCTTTACCTTAGTCTACCCAAAGAATATATTGGATAATGGCTCTTGGGGCAAGAACTGTCTAGGCATTGTTTATCAGTCATAACGGGCTCTAGAACACTGTGTACAGTCTGCAGAAAGAGATATAATTGAAGTTGAGGAATACAGGATAAAAAAGTAATCTTGTTTATGTGTTTTCATTGCAAGGGAAATAGAGGGGAGGTTTATGTGGTGTGGGGTGCTGTTTGTTTGCCTGTTTTCAAAGCAGAGAGGGTTCAGGGGTCCTGACCCAAAGCCTTTCAGATGCATAGACAGAATTTATTTTTTGTCCCAAAAATGAGTCCTGGTTCTTAGCTGTCACAGAAGAGACAGTCAGAAAGGTAGGGAAAACAGTCAGAACTAAGATCAAAATCTATTGGGAGGATCCTGCAGAGCAGGCTTTCTCTCTTGATTGTACAGAGAATGGACAATGCCTTACATTTCCCTGCCCTTCCTTACCACACTGTGTGAGAATAGCAGTGAGAAGCTATTTTTATTTTCTTTTTTTTTCTGTATTCCAACACCATGCTATCAACAAAGCAGAAAGAGAAATATCAATTCTCCTAGCAACTGCCTGATTTTGCTGTATTTAAAACTAATTTTTAAGCAACTTTAATCTGAATGCAGAACAGTGGAAGGTTTACACTGATGGTATGGCATAAACAGAGTATGTTTTAGGTGTTATATCTATACAAAGATGTATACATATGCTAATTCTGAATTCTGCCTCCCTCACAGACTTTTTAAAGTTTTAATTTAGTGTGTGACACAATCTTGTGATAATTCTATTTTCTATACACTGATAGATACATATCAGCTGAAGAGGCAGCAGGTCCTTACCCATGGTCAGAGTTGGCCTTCCTCAATTTATACAACTAATTTGTCACTCCCTCCTTTCTCTAAAGAGAACATTGAATATGAAGAGTACTTTGTCATAGGTATTAGGCACATGATTCACTATCATATTCCAGATGGGGACTGGGACAAAATGTGGAAGACCCTGGGCTCACTCCCTGCTCTGTCCTCCCTGCTGACCTGTAGGCTCTGCATTTGCCCTCTGTTGAAAGAGTACATCATGGGGAAAGTACATCATCAGGTAGTGTTGTTCTACATGTATTTAAAAAGGTATTTGGATACCTCAGCAATTTAAAAACCCCTTACATATCAATGTGCAGCTTTACAATTCAAATACCTCCTCAGTCTTTCAGATTTAAGTGCAGAATGAATAAAATAAAACAACTAAAGATCATTTATTACCTGAATTTATTTTCAGACAAGGGCAAATATAACATGATCTCAGATACTGGAAAACTTACACAGTGTGAGCTCTCTTTAGTCCACTGATTCAGGACATAAAGACTGCATAGCTGAAAAGAAATGTTTTAATTTTTTGAGTATGCAATGTGTTGCATTGCATTCAGAGTGCTGGGAGTCCTGGGACACGGTGGGAATGCATTTAAAAATCCACTATAAATTAAAATCATAAAACTGGGAAAATGTCATATTTTCAAATAAACTGTAATTGCAAATAAACAATAACTACACCACCATTTTATATCCTATTTTATGGAACCTGTAGTATTTCCTTGTGTGAGATTTTAGATTAGAGACCAAGCATGGTGGGTTGTTGATAAAATCTTTGTTGAAGGATGTGTATAGTTCTGGGGCCTGAGAGGGGAAGAAATGTAGGTGTCAGGGCATGCAGGGCTGCTGGCTCCCCAGCTGGCAATCTCAGCAGGGACACCAAGTACAGAATCAACCTCTCACCCCTAGAGGTCTCCCCAGGTCAGAATTAAGAAACGGTGGCAGACTCATGTATAAAAGTTTATCTCTGACATTAACCATTCTTACGTGTTTTACAGAAAAATGTACTATTAGCCACTTTCAGATATTTGATGTAAATAAACTTTCTCCAAAGATACTAGCTTGAGCTTAATTATATGGTCTTTTTTATGACTGTGAGTGTCATCCGTGGTAAAAGTTTTTCAGAAAATGTTACATTTTAAATTTCTTGGGATCCTTGCCTTTCCGTGGGAACATAATTAGTTGTTCTTTATCTGTTGAGATTTTGTTTTCAGTGAATCATTAGGATCACTCATTTCAAGTCTAAATGCGAATGAAGCATGTTTCAACTTCCTTTCCTGTCAAAGGAACATATAGCCTGATAGCTCATTAAAATTAAACAAAAATGCCACTGAGAACCTTAAAATTCATATTTTATTTCTTTTCAGTGTGTGTAAAGAATGTTAAGTATCTACATTGGATCAGAAATCAAATGAGAAGAAATGTGTTTAATTCTGGAAAGGGCTCAGTTGTTGCCACCAGTGTTGGAACCTGAAGATAATAGAAAATCTGTCACCATTTCAGAACAGTAGGAGAGACACAATTTATATTTGTTACTAGAATGATCAATTTTTTGGTGGTACCTTGCAGAAGAATAAAGTATAAGAATAGTGCCATAATGCTAAAAACAAATCAATAATACGGATGTCTGTTTACTTTTCCCTGTCTAAGTTCAAATGTACAGCTTTCAGAAATATATCTGTTAAGTCTATAGTCAAATTTGAAATTTTTCTTTCATGTTCTGCATGGTTCTCCAGGTTGCAGCAGGGTTAAATACATGGTTTTGCTCAATTAGGTGAGACCCCTCATCCAGCTAATTTATTTGATTAAATTTTCTTTGCATGTAATATAAATGGTCATAGTTGAAGATAGAAGAAAAGACCCATACTTCTAATTTCTCAAGGTTTAAATAACAGAACAGGAGAGGAGGGACTCCCAGTGTTTGTGAACCTTGATATTTTAGCCCTACTTTCTAATCAATAGCTTAATAGCAACTACTGCAGCCTTGAGATCCCAAAGTGAGAGTTGGCATTTAACTAATCTAATCAGTTGAGAACATTTATATCTGTGGAGTCAGAGCTATTACACTTACTGAAAAACAGAATATAGTGTTGGAGCAAGGGACACATCCATCATCAAGAGCTCTGTCTGAAGTAGAGCTTTGGATCTCACAAATGCATTATTGCTTTACATGGTAAACTTTATTGCTAAATAAAGAGAAGTTTATTATATCACAGATTTTACTTACCAAGTGCTTCTTCGTAAGGTAATTGAAATATATATTTTTGGGGGAGAGAGCCTTTTACTTAATTTCAGAGTTTTCCTGACAAAGAAGAAAGTACATCATTACTGTTGCCTGAAACACAACTGGGGTTTAGGGGCTCATAGGTAAAGTGATACTTCCCACATCTGAAGTAGTTTTCACTGATTAATTTTGATTTTATGCAGTGCACAGAAAAGGTTATCTTTTATTTCACTCAGCTCCCTTTCCCCTCAGGGTGGAGAGGGCCAGAGAGATTGGGAAAAGCAGTAAACCAGTTGTGGTTTAGCCAGCCTTCTTTCCCAATGACCTGAAGGGTTCAGAGGAAAAGCACAAAACTTCATTTCATAGTACATAAAATGAAAGACAAATATTTTGGATTTTAATCTGGCTCTAGAAAGAACAATTTAAGGACCTCAGCATTAGTCTTCTCTTAATATTGGATTGAAAGAAACTCTTTTGTATGTTCTACAGTGCACCTTTCTACTTCTTATTGCCTTTTTTGCAGGGGAGGGACACATGAAACTTTATCTAGAGCCATCTGTGTG
The DNA here is from genome assembly GCA_013400735.1 of Pomatostomus ruficeps. Classification (NCBI taxonomy): domain Eukaryota; kingdom Metazoa; phylum Chordata; class Aves; order Passeriformes; family Timaliidae; genus Pomatostomus; species Pomatostomus ruficeps. The sequence goes on from VYZT01016021.1 coordinate 22,257, forward strand.
TGTGTGTGTGTGTGTGTGTGTGTGTGTGTGTGTGTGTGTGTGTGTGTGTGTGTGTGTGTGTGTGTGTGTGTGTGTGTGTGTGTGTGTGTGTGTGTGTGTGTGTGTGTGTGTGTGTGTGTGTGTGTGTGTGTGTGTTTGTTTTGATAGAGGCTTTGTGATTGTTTATATTTCGTGGGTATTTTCAGGTTAGTCACAAAGAAATTCCGGCAGGTTGTCTCGCCTATCATTAATCCAACAGTATTAATTCTTCATCTTTGTGTTCCCCACTCTATAATTTACCACCCTAAAGGTGTAAAAGTGTTTTAGAACCTTATTATCTAGACATCACTGTGAGGCTGTACTACACCTCCCTCTTTCAGCTAAACTCATGGGATAAAGAATTAACAAAACAAAAGAAAAAATTAAGCACTAAGACATACAAGTAATTTTTCAGCCAAATTATATCTATTGTGCAGATGCACATAAGATGTACCCACTTATGAAATATTCTAATTTACCTAGCTGAAACAGGTTTCTTTTCTGAGCAAGCAGAGTTAACACTCTTTTAAGCTACCTCTAAGAAAGAAAAGGTATACAATTTTTAAATGAGTTACTATTATGTAGAACAACAAAAAGTCCTTCTGACAACTTCTCAAAACTTTACTTTGATTTGTGTGTACTTCATGTCCAGTTGCTGTTAACATTTTTCATTGCACAAAATAAATACGTGGAAAGATTCATAGACACGGATTCTTCTAATTCAAAATCAAACAGCATTTTACATGCTGGCATTGTATTTTGTTGCTCTGAGGTAATAATTATACTGCTGTTCCTTGCGGCTTACGAAAATATTATAATCCAAGAATTAACAGACTACATGTTGATTATAATTTCCTGGTTAGGAATGCCCATGCTGGTAAGAAGAATGCAAACATGATAAAATTCTCCTTCTCCAGTTGCAGCATACCAACTGGAGGTCTCATTTTCCAATTCTCAGTGATAGATTTAGACTGCTTTTGGTTTTTGTGTCCTATTGAGAACAGGACACAGTCTTTGTCTCATTTATAGCTTTCTCATTCAATGCTGCATTATTTGCAGGGATTTTAGGTCAATATTATTTACTTAGGGTCCACAATGTTAAAGGAGTCAACAGATAGAACCAAAAGAGGAAACATGCTAGTTCAGCAGGTTCTAAGAGGCAGGTAAGGTTTTTGTTGCCAGCAGCAACGCCTTAACTTTCACCAGCTATTCTCCTTCAGCATTTTATGTCAGTGAGTGCATATGGGCAAGTCTTAAATAATCTTTTTCCCTGATGTCTCCAACATTTTTTGTGTCATGTGAATAACCCATTCTTCTTTCAACATGTACCGGAAGATTCATCAGAAAATATCCTGTCCTAGGTAGCTTTTCCAACATTGTTCTGTTTACCACTGCTTTCTGGGGATATATGTCATCCAAAAAAGTTTAACAGGGGTTTCCAAAAGGCTTTTTGATGTTGTTACTGTGTTTGTCTAAAGTATATTTTTTATGAATAAGAAGACTTTGTATTCATCTTGCCAGCATAATCATTGAAAATGAATACACAAAAATTCATTTGCCCATGTAATCGTAGTTACTGAATGTTTCTACAACACATGCTTGTTCATAGGCCTTTTAACTCAACAGAATCTTTCTTCATTTTCTTGGTCATGTGAGGTGCTGTTTTGTCAGTTGTTTTTTCTTTCATATTATAATTAAGCTTGGTTTTTTTTGTTTTTCTTTTTTAATTTTGTCATATAAAATTCATTTGATTCATTTAAGGAAACTTCAATGCCTCTGTTAGACATCAGGAACTCATTTTGATTAATTGATTACTTCAAATGGTTAATTTTTCATTTGAAACAGTCTATCTTATTTGCTAGCCTTTGACCATTAGATGATCTCACAATCCCTAACCCAAATTTATCCTGTAAGTTCTGGTATGTGTTAAGACCCATGCAGAGCTTAGAAGCATGATTTATCTTTTTTACAGCAATTATTCAAAAATGCTGCAACCTGTTGACTTTTTCTCCAGTCCCAAGCCATGTATTGATTTTTGCAGCTTCTTTCTGTGTGATGGTATGAATCTCGAATCGAATGTATGAAAAATTTCTGTTACTTCCTGCTGCTATACCTACAGGAAACATATTTAATTAAAACTATATTAACAACTAAATAATAAAATTTGTTAGAGTAAAAGTGTGCCAAAATCAACCAACAACACAACTTTTTAAAGTGCAAGCCATTTCTAGATTTAAGCTTGGAATCTCTTTGCCAAACTTCCTAGGGCTGACCTCTCTGTGAAGGGCACCAGTATAAATCTTCTACTGCTCATGCTGAAGTGTGGCACTTGCCTAACATGAATCAGTTTCTTTAAGCTAATATAAAATACACCTGGAACATCATCCCTTGCTCTGGAGTCTTTGCACACATGTGTGAGGTGAAAAGCAGAAAGAGAGCAGAGGGGCCCAGGAATGCTGGCTGATTTTCAAGGATCACCTCCTCCAAGCTCAGGAGCTAGGCATCCCAACAAGGAAGAAATTGGTCAAAAATCCTGGGAGGCCTCCATGGATGGATAAGAAGCCGCTGAGAAAACTCAGAGCAAAAAAGCTTTCAGGAGATGGAAATGAGGACAGGTGCCCTGGGAGAAGTGCAGGGGAAATATATGGAAAGCTTGGGACAAGGTTAAAGAAGACAAGCCCCAGTTAGAACTGAGTCTTGCCTGGGATCAAAAAGGATTTCTATAGAAATGTTGCAAGCAAAAGACAGACAAGGGATTATGTGGGCCCTCTCCAGAAGGAAAAAGGTCACCTGGCTACTCTAAACAAACAGAACGCTGTGGTTCTGAACGACTTCTATGCCTCAGTCTTCAATGAAAGGTGATCCAGCCATACTGCCCAAGTAGAGAAAGTCAAATGCAGGGATTGGGAGAATGAAGACCCTAAATCTACCGTAAGACAAGATTGGGTTTGAGATCATCTAAGGAATCTGAATATGCACAAGTGCATGGAACTTGATGAGATTCATCTGCGGGTCCTGAGAGAACTGATAGATTAAGATGTTGAGCCACTATCCATAAATTTTGAAAACTTATGGCAGTTATGGAAGTTCGTGATGATGGGAAAAAGGGAAAACAACCCCCATTTTAAAAAAGGGAAAAGTGGAAGACCTGGGGAACTACAGACCTGTTAGTCTCACATCTGTACCAGGCAAGATGATGGAGCAGATTTTCCTGGAAACTGTGCTAAGGCACATGAAAAATTAGATGATTTGTAAGAGCCAGCATGACTTTACAAAGGGGAAATCATGCCTGACCAATTTGGTGACCTTCTGTCATGGTGCTGCAGTGTTGGTGGACTGGGGCATAGCAACTGACATCCTCTACCTGGACCTATGCAAAGCATGTGACACTGCCCTATATGACATCCTTGTCTCTCAATTGCAGACACATGGATTTGGTGAATGGACCACTCCATGGATAAAGAACTGTCTGAATGGCCACACTCAGAGAGTTGTGGTCAATGGCTTGTTGTCCACGTGGAGATCAGTGATGAGTGGTGTCCCTCAGGGGCTGGCTGATGCTATTCAACAACTTTGTTGGTGACATGGACAGTGTGCCTTCAGCAGATCTGCTGATGACACCACGCTGTGTGGTGCAGTCGAGACACTGGAGAGAAAGAATGCCATCCAGAGGGACTTGGACAGACTTGAGAGGTGGGCTGATGAAAATATCATGAAATTCAACAAAGCAAAACGCAAAGTCCTACACCTGGGTCATGGCAACCCCAGACACACCCACAAGCTGGGCAGAGAAGTGCTTGAGAGAGATCCTGCAGAGCAAGACTTGGAGCTGATGGTTGATGAAAAGCTCTCCATGAGCCAGCAGTGTACACTCACAGTGCAGAAAGCCAATGGAATCCTGGTCTGCATTCAAAGCAGTGTGGGCAGCAGGTCGAAGGAGGAGATTCTCCCCTTCTACTCTGCTCTTGTGAGACCCCCACATGGAGTACTGGGTACAGCTCTGATACCTCCAGCATAAGGATATGGAACTGTTGGAGCGAGTCCAGAGGAGGGCCACCAAATTGACAAGAGCCCTGGACCACTTCCCATATGAAGACAGGCTGAGAAAGTTGGGTCTGTTCAGCTTGGAGAAGAGAAGGTTGTGTGATCTCATATCAATCTGCTAGTACGTGAAATGGGCGTACAGGGAAGCCAGAGAGGGACTCTTCATCAGGAACTGTAGTGATAGGGTAAGGAGCAGTGGGCACATATTGAAAGAGGGGAAATATAGGTTAGATATAGGTAAGAAATTCTTTTCTGTGAGAGTGGTGGGGCACTGGAACTGCTTGCCCAGGGAGGCTGAGGATGCCCCAAACCCAACNTGCCCAGGGAGGCTGAGGATGCCCCAAACCCAACAGTGTTCAAAGCCAGTTTAGATGAGGCCTTGAGTGGCCTGGTCTAGTGGGAGATGGCCCTGTCCATAGCAGTGGGAGGTGGAACTAGATGATTACTGTCCATTCCAACCCCATGCATTCTATTGTGGCGGTGGTGCAACCCCTACATATTATTCCATCCGCCCTGCCA
>VYZT01016025.1:0-16678 GCA_013400735.1 Pomatostomus ruficeps
CAAGTGCAAAGTGCTGCACCTGGTTCAGAGCAATCTCAAATATAAGCACAGACTGGGAGAGGAAGTAATTGAGATCAGTCCTGCAGCAAAGGACTTGGATAAACTCATGGATGAAAAGCTGGGCATGAGCCAAGAGTGTGCACCCACAGCCCAGAATGCCACCAGCATCCTGGGCTACATCAAAAGGGGTGTGACCAGCACACCAAGGAAGGCTGCTCTTCCCCTCTAGCCTGCCCCATGAGGTCACCACGTGGAGTACTGTGTCCCACTCTGGAGGCTTTAGTGCAGGAAAAGCATGGACCTTAGAGTGGGTCTAGATGGGGATCATGAACATGGTCAGAGGAATGGAGTACCTCTACTACAAAGACAGAAGCTCAGTTGGTAGGAGATAGTCATAAATTTGGGATCCCAGAGGAGGCAGTATGCTTTGGGCACCAGAAATGCTCTGAGTCCAAACAGCCTTTAATGCTGCTTTTTGTTGAATCTGCAGGCTCATGGAAGTAATTTTATCAAAGCCTTACTAAGAGGAGTCTGCGGTGTATGTCCTACTTGGACTCCCAGCAGTTCTTCTGGGAGAGAGATGCCACTTAAAAACTGTTAGCAATAGGAAATGCTTGAGTTTTGTATGGTTTTGCACTGGCCAAGGTATCCTGGCTGACAGGAAAGTGGACTGTATGAGGATTGTGCACTGCCATGAGGTGCTGGGAGAGAGGCAGGGAAGAGGATCAAGGGCTGGATCTGAGGCATGCAGGTTCCCTCTTGTTTTCCATGTCTGTGGGGAGGGAGACTGTAATGTGGAGTTGTTCCTCAGTGCCATCAACCCATCTCAGATGGAGTTGCCATGGGGTGCGTCCTCCTCTCCAGCCACAGCTGTACTGGCCTTGCACACCCAAGGCTGGCAGGGAGCTGAGCTGGCTGAAAACTAATCCTTATGTATCTTCAGAAAAACAAGCTCCCCTACCCAGTCATTGTGTGATTGCACTGGTGCAAGTGTTAGAGCCGGGGGTGGGAGTCAGGGAGGATGGCTGGAGCCCCAAATTATGCCAAATGGTGTCCAGCAGGGTTGTGTCCCAGCTTGAAAGGCTCCTTGAAAGACATTTGGCTCCTGGCCAACTTCTTCCTTCCTTGTCCATCCAATGTACCATGCTCTGCTGAAGGGGTGCTCAGTTCCCAAAGGCAACAGGCATGTTAATAAATCAAGTGCCTGGGGGCTTCTTCCTTGGCTCTAAGGGCAGCTGGCACAGCTAAACTCTCCTCATCCATCCTGCCTCTTGGGGAATGGCCCCTGTATTTTTCATATCCCCCAAACTGGACGGGACTGTAGCATGGAACCAAAATCATGCTGGAGAGTGCTCTAGTAGCAATTAAACGGCATGACAGGCTCAGGAGGGTGGATACCACTGACCAGGATTCAGCTGCAACACAACATGGAGATATGGGAGGAGGCCCACAGGGAACCACCAGTTGCCACAGGGCAACTTATCCTGGAGGGTTATTCAGGGTTCTCTGAGATGTAGTGCACCCTGTAAGTATAGATACCCTCCTGACCCCACAGTAAATATGTATCTGTAAAAACACTGTGCATTTCACAGGTGACATTGCTGTAAGAACCATGCCTTTCAGTGTTGTGAAGTGTTTGGATAGCCCAGAGACCTGAGAGATGCTGCATAGCCTGCTCTGTGAGGGGCTTTGTGGCAAGATCTTCAAATGTCCTGGCTCTCCATGCTGATATTTAAAGGTCAGTTGTATTCTGAAAAGTTACCTAGATAGGCATAGTGAAAATTTGTCTTTCTAATCAACAAATCTGCTCAGCTAACAACTGAAAATGTTCATTACCAGATGTGCCAGTTCAGGCTAAGTTCAGCTGTGAAAGCCAGAACAGCTTTTTCTGCATCTCACCTTCAGTAGTAAGGGCTGTGCAAGAAAGGCTTCCAATTCTGCAAATGAGGCTGGAGTTGGAGTAGAAATGTGCTATCTTGAGTAAGGAAATTCTGCAGCCTTAGCTGGCATAAAATGTAGCAAACCCTTATTTTAGTGAGTGAATTCCCCAGATGTGCCTGGGAACAAGTCAATTGACTACAAAAGATCTATTTATCCACAATCACTATTTAGAGTAAAACTGCACTTTGAAGTTTTGAAGGCATTTTCGCAATAGAGGGGTTTGCCCTGATGTCCTTGGCCAAAAATAGTGGCTTATTTTTGTCCTGCTAACACATGCCAGCTGGCTGCCACCCTCCATTCCTGACGCAGCTGCATTTCAGTTCTGCTGTTTATGTAAAGTTTGTGCAGTGTGATTTAGGGTCCTTTGGGATGAAATGTACTATGTAAATATAAACTTTTATTTCCAATGTCTTTCTGTAGCCATTAAGGGCCTAATTCATCCCACCATGCAGGGGTTTACACCAAGAGTTGGCCAAAGAGATGCAGATCCCAGCATCGTCTGACACCAAGTGGGTTCAGTCCCTGAAGGAAGCTTCCATGAGCAACTTCTGGAAACACCACAGTGCTGCTCAGTGTCCCAGCACTCAGCCCCAGCTTGGCCCAGGGTTTGGAACATCCAAGTGGAAGGATATTTTGAAGACAAGGGTTTAGTTTGGCATTTTACTACATAAACTTGTTGTTTGCTAACGGATTAGAATCTTGATTTGGAGTTTTGCCTGTTCCTTTGCACTAGGCTGTAGGATAGTTTGGATCCATCTGGTTACTCTACCAATAGAGCTGAGCAAGTCATAAGGAATAGGGTGTGCTAACAGCCATCTAAGTGCTTCTCTTTCAAGGTCAGATATCCCCACAACTGGGAATAATGTGCAAATATATTGCTTTCACAAAGAAGTAAGCCCTGCTGAGGAATTGGGAGAACAGTGAATCTGGTCCAGTTTGATTTTATCTTGCCATCTATTAACAAGTACGGACCTATCCCAGATTATATGCAACACATATCCATAATTGACACTACACAATACAAATACAACACTCGCAACATAGTAAAGCAAATGATGTGCAAGATATAGCTGCCTATTTAAACAGTGTCCTGAGTAATTATCCATAAGAATTTTTGTGTCACTTCAGCTGTAGAGAGAGTGAAAAAATGTGGGCAAGAAAAAAGGTAAAGGCAAAGTTTGCAAATCCAGGATGGAAAAGTCAAGAGTCTAGGATCACATACCTACAATACCCTCCCAGCAGTTCAGTCAGGGATGTTCAGCCTCCACTTACTGCAGCAGAAATTACCTTGAACAACAAGAGATTTCCCCTAGATTTTAGAAGCCACAAAACATGCATCAGACTTCATGTGCCTTCACAGCAGGTAAAGCTGAAATTTTGCCTTTACCCTGCCAGTACCAGCTTCTGCCAGCCCAGGCAGAGCCTGTAACATGAAATCCCATTCCCATGTTTGTGAGTTGATAAGCAGGATAGTTTGCAGGCTTCCAGCTACACCTCCTGTAGCTGATTCAACTCAGGTGAACGTCTCTGTCTCCAAGAGCAGCAGTGTGGGGCAAACCTGAATGTGGATTTCTTTCCCCGTAAGTCTCTCTCCTTTGCAATGAGTTCAGTTTTCACATGTGCAATAGCAGCAGCACACACTCTCAGGCTCAGCCTTTCATGCGCCTTTTGAATTGGCACTGCGGCCAACCAAGCAGCAGGAGAGGGGAGCTGCCTCAGACAGAGGCTGCTGAGGATCTCCTTGTCAAAACTCAAACACAAAAGGACACTTGTGGACATTCATCCTAGGCAAGAAAAACTACAATCAGAAGGAACCTGCTATGCCTGGTATAAGTGCTGACAGTTGCTAATTAGAGCAGGGAGGTGTGCTCTGGCAGTTGCTTGTGAGAACACCCTGGTCACCAACAAAGCCTCTTGTAAGCTTAGGGATGCCATTTTGAAGATGACTAGATGCCTTTCTCAGACAGGCTACTGGGACTTCACAAAACAGGTGGGAATAGTGCATCAAGAATTAAAACCTGGAGCTGCTGAATTTGCAACAACCAGCAAGACTAACCTGGGCATTGAAAAGGCAGAGTAGATATAATCCAGATCCCCAGGCCAGAGATGCCATCCTCCTGCATTTATGGGATGATGCAGCCCACTCCAGCAGAACCTGCTGCCCTCCTGGAAAATGGACTCACTTGTCTGAAGGCAGAAGAGACTATGCCCATCAAACCTGGATCAATCCCATTCTTGACCCCACCTGCTGTCAAGTCCCACTGCAGCCCATGCAATCACCTTTTGCAGTGTCCTTGAGCCTGACTGGATTCCCACTGGGCTCCTGCAGTATGTCCTGGAAGGTGAGATCTGCTCCCTGTGCTATTCTCAACCAGCAGCACACAGTGTCTCATTTTCCCCTTGCAAATTCAGAGAAAGAGGGAAATTATTTGATTTCTTCAAAGGTGCCCAGGACTGTTTGAGGCTACCTGATCCCAGGGAAGAAGATGGAAGTGTTCTGTACCCTTTCCCATTTCCCTCTTTATCTCTGTGCCCGTTACTGCTGCACCAAACTTATAGCATTTTAGCTAAAAAGGAATTGCAGTGGAATTTGTAGAGGAGCTTGGGAGACTATTTTGGGTCCAAATGAGCTCAGAACCAGTGAGAAGCAGAGATTGGCTGCAATGGTGATGCTCACAGACCTCCAGGACTGGGGTGCCTATGACCCCCATGCTGGTCCTTTGGCTCTAATCTGGCATTGTGAAATGTCAATCTGTCCTTAAAACAAAACAAAAAAATTAAGCATTGCCAGAACCCGGTCATATCCAGGGAGAGATGAAAGTGTACTATGTATTACCTGTACCTTACTGCTACACAGGTTGCTGCTTCACTCATGGTGATCACATCACCATCACTGAAACACAGGACTGATGCCAACATGACACATTTTTGCCAGAAGTGCACAAAAGGGAACTATCTCTTTTTAAAAAAACCCTCTTCCTCTCTCAGAAGCAATCCTAGCTCACTTTTTTCTCTCCAGGATCCCCTCTCCTCCTTATGCTCAAAATGTTTTTTTACCTTTCTTTTTTCCCTCTTTGGCAAAGGAAAGTTGTTAATCCTCATGGGAGATACAGGGCAGCAGAGGGTGTACCACAGGCTGCTGAAGGGGCAGTGGTATGTAGTTTGCCTATCTCTGTATCAACTGGGTTTGGGATGAGTCAAGAAGATAAGTTAGGTAACAAACAAGTGGGAGAGCAAATAGACCAGTTGGTAGAGTGGCAAGGGTGCGTCCGCCACTGACTCAGAGACCTGATCAATGTCTTATCATTTCTCATACCTTTCAGCTCCAGCATCAAACCTCCAAGGGCTCTCATCAGGGCATTAATTCCTCCTTCTTATCTTCATCAGGAGCATGCTCTTGAGCCATCTGCGTGGGAAATACACACATCTTCTCCATGTGGCAGAAACGCCCAGCTGATGTGTGATTACACACATGGACATGTATCCCAGCCAGCTGTACCTAGGTACAGAATGCAGATATATTATCCTCAGCTGCAAGCACTATCAGGAGCCCAAGGAATTGTTGGATATATTTTGTAATGGGATAAGGAAATTGTAAGGGAAATGGAACCTCAAAGGAAGAAGTTCAGGCATCCTGAAGACAACAAGCAGAGGTATTTAGGATGCATATTTTGCTTAAACACAAGTCCGTCAGAGGCAGCTGAGTCCCGTGTCACAGAATAAGATCTTCTCTTGGTGTCATTCTATGACAGCTATGAAGATTCACCTGAAGATCCATTGCAAGGCTGAAAGTCATGTTGTCAAAAGACTTGTCCTGAAATAAAGACACAGGATGAATGCTAGCCAAGTGCTGTGCCTGTGAACCTTGTTGTCTGGAAGAATCCACACTGCAAGGCTCCCTAGCACCAGGCTCAAGTAGGGCCCTCTTTGGCTCCTTGGTGGCATACATAGGCACATCCTGAGGCTCTTTGTCTTGTCCTTGTCTTTTTCTTCACCTGCTCTCTATGGCCCTTCACTCTGGGCAGGGTTATGGTGGTTGCTGATTGCTGCTGATCATTTCAGAGAGCCTGTGTAGCTCCCTCAATGTTTCTGACCCCTCCCCATCCTGGACACGGCTATAAATGATGTTCCTTCTTCACACCTTGCCCCAGCTTTTGTTCTGTTTTCTCTCCCTCTCCCTCAATCTCCAAAGTGCTTGGCATATGTCTTTCTTCTGCCTGGAGTGGGCTCCATGGGTATGCAACGGACACAGGAACTAATTAGTGACTGATGCAATAGGGTTTTAAATTTAACCTCATGGTGCAGCCATGCCTTGAATATAAATAAGGCACATGCTTTTGGGTGAACATGTGGGGTCCTTTGAGAGCACTTCAGTGGAGACCAACCTGCTGGTCAGGCCAGGTGTGACCTCTGCAAAAAGCTTCTGAAATATTCAGAAGACTTACTGTGTGCTACTCAGACACTGCTTTGAAAACTTCCCTCAATGCTCAACTACTTGAAGAGACCAAGTGTATGAAAATGTGGAAAGTGAAAAATTCACTATGAATCTTTAGAGAAGGAAGTATAGGCAGATTTGGAGGAGTTGGTCAAGCTTTTAGACAGCATCCATTTCTGACCACCCTCTGGCCCTATTTACTAAAAGAAACTGAGTTTAAACAAAGGGAGTAAAATCAAGGCAAAGATGCTTCCAAAGTGAAGTTATTAACAATAAATAAAATAAGAAAACAAATCAGAATAAAATAAGTGCTTCAAGATGATCTAAATAATCTCAACACAAAACCAGTTAATCCTTATAAATGTTAAGAAAGGCCGTTCAGGAAGCAGCTGTCCCTTTGGTTACAAACACACCGCAGTCGATTTATCATAGAAACTGGAGCTGCTTAAATAGTTTACTTTTGAGACATTACTATCTAATGTTCACATCCCAGAGCCAGTTATAAAGCTCCCATCTTAGATTTCCGTTCTCACATAGTAGGTAACCCTTTCCACCCCTCTGCAGGCAGACTAGATGACAGATTTCAACAAAACAACTCTAATAAACAGATTTTTGACATGTCTTTTTAGCCAAAAACTATCTGGGGCAATGTCAGGGCTCTAAATTATTTTTTTAGCACAGAATAGTTTTTCTTTATGAGCCAACATTTAAATCTAAAATGTTTCCTTCAGAGTACAGGTTTTAGGGACAGACACATGCATGCACGAATGCAGCAAAACTTTCATGGAATAGTGTGAAGTCCAAGAAAGTCCAGACATTTCCTAGACATCAAACACAAACAGCAAACCTTGATAAAGAAGGCATTTCCCAGAGGACTGGGCCTGGAGCTGCAGTCACGGACGCAGCAGATGTTCTCTTGGCTCAATGCTTCTCCTGAACAGACCTTGTTTGGGCGCTGGCTGGGAAGCAAGAGACAGGGACAACATAATCAGCAGAGTTGTGACAATATCTCTTTAAAACAACTGTGCTTGGGGGGACTGGAGGGCCAGTCTTCTCGCAACAGGCTCATTGACCTTAAAGGTGAGATATCCTAGACCGGTTCTTATGGTTCGTGATCTTTGCTTACTTGGCCTGGAGCTACCCCAGATTTGAACTTAGCAAGTGGCAGGTTTGGGAAAATTCCCATTTACATCCACAGAATAAAAAGTATTTGGTGCCTTATAAAGCAGTCACTGTATATCTGCAAACATTCCCCTAAGCCTTAGTTTCCCTCCCTCTCCCCTTTTTTGTAAATAAAAAAAATTAACATGCAAGATGTTTCCTGAAGATTTTGGCATAGTCTTATCTGGATAAAAGGTCTCATGATGACTCTGTTGCCAACTTATAGAAATTTCAGCACAAAACTATTCCATAAAAATAGCTGCTTGCCAGGGTTTGTTTGTTTTCTTTCCAACCACTGCTCGACATTCACTCATCTGCAAGCTCAAAAATAAACGTGTACAATTTATTACTTCTGTCATCATTCTTCTCCTAAAGAAGGCAACTTACAGTCAGCATTCTATTTCGGAAATAAGCTAGAAGTCAAGCAGTTTGTTGTACACTTTTAGAGTAGCAAAACTTGCTAGTTATTTCTTTGCTGACTTGGCCTCTGAGCAGTGCTGGGCATGCTGCCTGAAGTGTCCACAGCTGACCCCAAAACCTCCCATACCCCACCAAGAACAGTACTTGCAGTAGCCCTTTGTAGAAGGAGTGACCTTGTGGTTTCCAAGGGGCTGGGATCTTACTACCATGCCCCCAGGAGACTGGCCTGGCTGAAGGGTGAGGGACAGGGAGCAGGGGCTGAGCCCTGACAACTTTGCCCAAGGGTGATACTTCCTGTGCACAACCCTGCTGATGGGCACTGAGCAGCAGCAAGGCAGTGTCACCCTGTGCCCCATTCTGAGGGAAAAGGGAAAGCATCACGGCAGGGGAGAGAGAAAAGGGAGGCATCATGTTCCCCTCTCCACAGCTGCCCTTCTTTCCCACATTTTGGAGAAGCAGTGATGATAGTACCCCTCTGATGCTGCCATTATACTAAATAGTAATAAAAATATATATTCTGAGTTCTAGAATTCTATGTTCTTGGCCTTGCCTGGCAGGGTAGAAGCCTTGTCCCTCATCCAGACAGTTTGGAATCTGAGGGTGAACAATTCAGTGGAACTGGAAAGACCCACTTTTCTATCCTCCATCACAGACTCATTTTGTGACAAGGAAAAGATATCCAGAGCTACAGAGAAGTACCTGGCTGGTTCATCCTTTGAAAAGCAGACCCTGAAACTTCTATGCCTGAGCTCTCCATCTCCAGTTAGTGGTAGAAGCACTTCCCTGTGTCCTGCTGAGAAATGTATTCAAAATTGAGGAGAACTTAGTGATGGGACAAGATGCTCCTTGTAACCTGGGGGTTACTGTCTGAGCACGTCTGATTGCTCTTGGTGGGTCAGGACCACCCACACTGGGGGAAACTGAGGCCCTGCTGCCACACTGGCTTTGTCTGGGTGAAGCGAGGGGCTGGAGGTGAGCTTCATCCAGGGCTCATGGCAAGGACAGCCACAGCAAGAGGAAGAAGGCCCATCGCTTCCTCGCTCCACAGAGGAGGGAAAGAGAAGATTCGGACCCAGTCGCCTGGTACAAATATTAAAGGGATTTTGCATGCTTATATTTTTTTTCCTCAGAGAAAAATTATGCTGCTTTGGGTTGCCATGGTTCCTGGTTTCCCTGGTTACCTCCCAGTATGGAGTAGGGGAGGCAAGATGAGGGGAGGGAAGGAGGAGCCGAAGAAAGACAGGGGCCAATTACAAAGATCCTGAGCAAGGCAGATGACATCACCAGGCCTTTTTTCCCAGAAAAAAAGAACAAAAAGACAGAATGGATGTCTCTTGGCAAGGACAGTGGCTGTGTTTTGTACCCTTTGATGTTTTATAATTCAAAAGGGGGAGAAGACTATGCAACAAAATTAATCACCAGTGAAAACCTACAGCCCAGTGTTTAATACTTCCTTAGACTTAGAAGCAAGAGGATCAGTGGCGAGAGAACCGTGATGCAAAATAAGAAATCACAGCAATGGAGCACCTGGGGCCATATGCAGACTGGCAGGCAAGGCCAGGCTGCTGGTAATGGCTTTCACAATGGACCATTGCAGCCAGACAGGAGAAGAGTGTTGATGCAACTCCAGTTCCAGAGAGCTCCAGCACAGCACTCCTGGCCAGCCCTATCCTGCAGAGCCTCACGCAGATCATCCCCTTCCAAAAATCAAGAGGACAATGTATTCAAGAAGGGCTTCCTCACATGGCCAAATCCCCAGTCCTTAGTGAAAATCCCATGTTGTTTTCAAGTGTTCAAGCTTTGAGTAAGGACTAAACCAAGCCCCTCTTTATACAACCGCATGTTTCAGTGGTTGGACAAGAAATCCAATCTGATCCCAGTGGCAGGGCGCCAATAATCCTCTCACCTTTCTCTTAATATCCTGTGACTCAATGATATATGTCAGACTATTTAAACTCTGACAGCAGAGTTCAGGTGCTGTGCCAATTATATTGAGTGGATGGGGAGATATGCTAGTTGAACAAGAAATAGGTTAGAGGAACGATTTAGCTAATAAATTATATTAATGAAAAGTTCTTTCAGGAGCTGTTGGGTTTGTAGTTCTGCAGAGGAGAAGAGGGTCAGCAGGAGCAAAGAGAAAAATAGGAGGACCTGTCCGTTGACCTCAGTAGAGCAATGAACGGGCAACCGAGAAGATGGGAAACAGGATGAACTGGCACAGACCCTGCTATAAAGGCGCTGAACAGTCTCCACATGGCACAGAGGTGCTTGGGCTAGCTTGTGTTGGGGGCAAAATGCTGCCCTAACTGAGCTTCTCTGCCCAGGTCAAAACAGGCAGTTTCCCATCAAGGCTACTTAGCTGGGATAGTGTGTCTAACCAGCACAGCAACACTGGCCGCCAGCCCTGGAAGGGGCTCCCTCAGCACTGGGCGTCTTCACACAGCATTTCATTCACCCCGTAGAAATATCTACATCCCTGTCCAAAACCTGCTGACATCAAGTCTTTCCAGTGCTGGGCTTTGAATCAAGTCCAAGTCTGGCATCTAGATATAAAGTTAGCAAAACTGAAATCATTGCCAGGAACACATAGAATCCTTAGGTTGCCTTCATGACCAGTTCACTTTGAAATGATTCCTAAGGACTACTTAGTTGTGTTCTGATTGATGGGGTTTAGAGGTGCAGGGGAGAGTTTCAGCAAGAGGGGAGCAAAGATTCTGCTCACCTCTGCAGAGTCCTGTGGCTGCATGTGTTCTACCTGTAGATAAACCAAGACAAAACACACCATCCAGAGGTACTAACGGCAATCTATTGGATGTCCTAAAGGGAGAGCAGGACGTTACTGCATGTTGGGCAAAAATTACAAAAATGAGTAAACAAGATACCTTTGGAGTTTTGTTTCTGCTGATAGTAACAGAGAGATAACTTCAAAGTTCTGTTGTCATCACTGCAAACAAAGGCATAGAGATTAGTGACATCTAATTTTAGGTGTTTTGAAGTTAGATGCCTGTTGCCAGCCAGAGGCAGAGAGAGGAGGGCAGCCAGAGCTGTGCACCTTGGAGCTGTCTCTCCCAGGCACCTCTTGTAGGATGGGATGAAGCCTCTTCTGGTGGTGCCTGTTCCTCTCTACCATTTTCAGACAAAGCCCAGTAAACTGATTTTAGTTATCTGACTGCTGAGTGCACCATGTCAGATGTACAAGGTCCACCTGTACTTTCTGTGATGGCTGTTGACAGAGCATCGTCCCATGCCCCTGACCTCCTGCTCATTGTGCCCAGGCCTGAAACTCCTCCTGGCAGCTAAGGACAAAACTGATGCTGGTGGGAGATGGGCAGGGGAAGGAACACCTCCCTACAGAGAAGATATTTTGGATTTCTGGTTTCTCATTTCTCTCTGCCATACAGCATCCAGTCCACAAAGTTTATTGCATATTGTTGGTGAATTTAATTTTAAGGCTGATGCTGAGTGAACCACAGAAACAGGACCTTTATCAGAGCACTTATATTTGTAGTGAGATTTGAAGAAGTAGTTTGAAAAATAATCTCCAGCATTCATGAGATGTTATAAATGGGTTCTTTTATGTATTAGAGACAGGGCAATAAATGCCAAAGGGGATTTATTGGTTATTGCTGCTCTGATAAAAGGGTCATTAAGAGTTGTAAAAGTCTAAACGATAATGGGGAGATGTTGTAAATGCTGTAAGTGAATAGAATGAAAGAACATGATATACCCATCAGCTGAGGTCACTTCCTTATAGTTTATAACCTTCTTCTAAACACTGAAGAGAAGCCTGGGTTTGCCCAGCCAGGCAACTGAAATTTCCCATCAGTCACCCCAAGCTGGGCTCCTGGAGCTTCCCAAGCAGCACCTGACTGACAAGCATCCTAAAAAAGCCCAAGCCGGCAGAGTTACTCTATATACCATGTATAAAGGAGAAGCATGGGGCACAGGGGTTTGTCACATATGGTACAGCACCAGGGCCTGTTCTGAGCAAGGCACTAAAAGGGTCGTGTGGAAGAACCTACATGCCCCAAAACTGCAGCTGTGATGGAGACAAGCCCCACCCTCCTTTAAACGCAAAGGGAGTTTTGCTGAAATACCCAAGCAGGGCTCCCGATGACTTAGCAATACTATTGTCTTTATCTGCCCTGCACACAGCATCTAACCAATGAGTCCCATCAAAATTTAAATGTGAAAATAATTTTTAAATTAACACCATCAATTCCCACAGCTTATTATTAGTAGAGCTGCTAAAAGCATCTGTTATTAAGGTCTTCAGCATGTCCCATTAGGAGCCTTGTTTTCTGTTGTTTATGATTTTGTCAAATTTGAACTGAGCTTTTTCATTCTGTATCTCTGTCTCCTGCTGAATTACTGTGGAAGATTTCAGACAGAACAGTGCAACTGTGTCCAGCTGTGAGGCCAGACGAAAAGATATTGTTTTGTCTGTGTTAAAATAAGATCCTGGTGACTTTATTTTGAGGAATGCTAACTTCTCTGTACTCAAAAGTCTGTTATGATAGAGTGATTTCAGTGATCTGCTTTTTTTGCAATTTTACAGGTATTAGGGAAATCTGATAAATTATGTTCTTTAGCAGTTAAAAAATCAACATAATCAGTCAAGATGCAGTGCACGACTTCTGGTCTCCTGGGTGTGCTCCAGCCCAAGGTGGCCATGACCTTACCTGCAGTTACAGGTGAGAATGTCAGTCCAGCAAGGGCTAGGTGTCAGATCTAAGGGGAAATTGTGATTTTAGGTCCCTAATATGATCTGTGAAGGTAGCCATAAAGAAGAAGTTGCCCAATATGAATGCAGAGCTGTGAGAAATGTAAGGCCTGATTTATAGAATGTAGGTGGGATGAATTCTGGGACGAGGGAGAGGAGGTTTACATCAAGGCAAGGAATTGTGGATGCAGATGGAGTTGCTGGTGAGTTGGGTGGGCTTCACTGCAGTAGTGCCTGAGGGAACTGCTCTTGGTTTGTCCACCCCACCCCCTGCATGGGTAAACCCCCCCCCCCTCGGGAGTGTTATTGCAGTTTGTCAGGTCAAACATCTGCAAATGGGAAATGTTGAAGACTCTGCACATCTTCTATTTTGCTGTACTACTCCAGCAATACAATCATATGAACAATCAATCCTGAGTAATAACAAGCAGCTGTTTCCAAAGCAGGGTTTGAAGAATGTACAGTAACCAAGGGCTGGGCACACTCAGCACAGAGTAAACAAACTGCTCACCCTGAGCACCAGGGCAGGAGAAAACACCAGTGAGTGACCATGTGGCTAGAGATAAATGTATCATAAATCATTTGCCACCAGGGAACAAATGTCAGTTGAGTAAGCACCCTAATTCTGGCATTTCTTAAATTTCCAGTGTTTGCCTTTGCAACCTAATCATGCTTTTGGCTTCTGTGATACACTTGATATCACGGTACACTGCATATTGAGACACTGTGGACTGTCTCTGACCTAGTAAGAGAGGCACGTCGGATTTATTCCTGTAACAAGCCTTGAGCAGGCACACTGCAGACCTGTTCCCTGCAGCAGATGAGCTAAGGAGTTCGACATTTCACCTGGCCTGAATTCCCCCAGACTGGGTGCAGACCAGTCGAGGCTCCTTGTCACACCTGATGGAATGCAGAAACTCTACAGAGCCCAGCTTGGTTAGTAACTTATGTGCTCTGGGAGGTACTGTAAGTACCTTGAAATATGGATTTCACACACGTAAATGAATCTGAAGAGGATTAAAAGATTGGTCAGCATTTGAGCAAACAAAAAGGATATTTTTTTTACTAGGGGGATCTATGAGTCATCTTTTATTTGACTAGTCAGACAACTTTCAGATATTAAAATACTTCTTGAAAATACTTCTAAACCTTTGACTTATTTTAATCCAAAGAGCACTGTTGTTGATTATACCTGGTTTTAAAGGTTTTCCATGTTCTGGTCAGGAGCAAGTATAATGATGCATTTTACAGCTTTACTATAAAATATAAGGAATAAATAATTTCTGAATGCCATATGAAATGAGAAGTTATTCTTTGAATTATTTACAGAATACTCACAAATAAGGAATTTTTGTAGAGAAAATAGGGGCAACTATGCATACACAATGGGGAAGAAGTTTGTCAGTAAAATAGTACGGACAACTATAAATTGTAAATAACTGTAAACAACCTTTTAAAAATAAGTAACAGTATCAGAAGTTTCTCAGACAAATATCTTCAAGCAACTGACCAATTATGACACTAGTCAAAAAAATTGGACCAGTCCCAGCCCAGCAAATTATCAGCATCCTCAGAGAGGATAGCCTAATTTCCAGGACACCACTGAGAACAGACAGACAAGTTGGTTTTGTTTTATATTTAATTTTTGTTTTCTTGTTGTTATAAGTGGTATGCTGTTGTTTTGGTTTTCAGTGCTTATGGTTAAGATACTTAAAAGCAGCATGACTGTAACTTCATCCAAGGAAATGATTGTGGATTTATTTACAAGATATTAATTTACACCTGTGTAATTGAGTAGAGAATTCTCCTCCAACCTGTATGTTCTCACCTGACATTCTTCCTGTTTGCTTGTTTTTAATTACTTCTAATATGCATACTAATGCTCTTAATAACTTTGCTCATGAAATCTACATCTGCAGTGGGCTTTTAATTTACAGCTTGAATGGTATTGTTTTAATTTTCTTCTTTCCAATAACAAAGCAGCTGCTGATGCTTCAGATGTGATCAGAGGATTTAAACATTCCATGCATGGGAATGCATGGGGTGCTCGTTGCTATACCAGTACCTTTGCTGGAGTGAGGCTGGAACACACACAGGACAACCCTGCCCTTGTACTGGTCAGTACTTCATCCGCTGACCAGCCCTGAGCATCCTCCTCCACAAAGGAACCTTGTTCCAACCCGTTTTCTTTATCAGTTCTGCTTCTTGACTCCTGTATACTTTTCTTTTTCCACACTTAAAACAATCTCACAACCTTCTTAGAAAGCAGCCTGCCACCTCTACCCCAAATCCTGACTGTGACTGCTGTTCCTTTGTTTGCTCACGTGCCAGTCTGGGTTTCATAACTTACAGCACAGCAGGAGCCTCCCACGCATTAGCAAACCTCACATCCGGGGATTAGTTTAGAAGTCATGAGTGTAAGATAATGGGGATACATTTGCTTTCATGGTTTCAAGACTTTCCAAGTTTCTATCTAATCATAAAGGTTGGGAATTTGCTTGCTTTTTTTTGTTTGTTTTGTTTTGTTTTTAAACAAAAGACAAATCAGAAATATAACTGAGATTATTCACCAGGCACATGACTTCTAGAATGTGAGTTAAAAGCAAAACATAAAATGAATGTAATGCTTTAGAACTCAAGAGAAGCAGAAACACTGCAAAGAATAATTTGTGGATTACTTTTATTGTGTTACACAATAAAAATTAATAAAAGTAAATAAACTCTGAGGTCACACAGCAAATAATGATTGTGACAGATAACCTACACTGTAAAAACTTCTACGTTAGGTCCAGATTTTTAAACATAAACTAGTTTTCTAAGAAACAATATTTAATATACATGCTCTTTAAAAGCTCTTTAACACTCCTGTACTATGTGGAGTAAATAAAAATCAAACTGTATTTGCATACACTAAATGTGCACAGTGATGTGTTTTGAGAGTTAATAACGCATGAAGGGTGTTCAGGGTAGAGATGGAAGCTTGGATCCTGGTTGCTGAAAACTTCCAAGATGCAGAGGGAGTAATGCGGATTGAACTGTAACCTTTCCTGAGAGCTTCCTCTGGGGTTTGTTGGTTTGTTGTTTGAAAATAATTTTTTTTAAAGTTTTATAGAAAGCAAAATGAGAGGAAGGTTTCAAATGAAACAGATACCAGCTTGAAGAAAAATTATGCTACAATTTTACAGATTTATATTTATTTACATGCTATATTAAATATAAATATATTGCAATAAAATATAATAAATCTCTTAAAAATAAACCGCTGAGAAGATGTTCATAGAAGCTTTGTGAACTTTTTTATCAATAACATACTAGACAATCCATGCTGTATAATCTCCTTTGTCCCCTATGTTTGCCCTATATATCCCTGATTCTCAATCTGTGCTTCTTGGTGTTGTCTTTTTCCTCTTTCTAAGCCCTGCAGTTGTGCTTCTTGGGCACAGTTCTTGTGGTTCCTCACACCTTTCCCAGCCAGCTCCCTCAGAATGGGGTGAATGGCCTCTCGGAGACCCCTCTCTCTCTCCATTTGCTCGGCTGGGGCCAGGATGATGAGATGGAGCAGCACACAGACACTCAGCTCAAGGTGGGTGAGAGGAATCCTGCCCCTCTTCCCAGTAACTCTCATTTCCTGGTTTTCCAGGATTAAACGGTGCTGAACTGTTTGACCCAGAGGAAAAAGAAGGAAACAGAACAACAAAGGAGAAATCTGATTCCAATGGGAGCTGTTGATGAAAAGTATTTAAGCAGAGCTCTAAAAGGGAGGCTGAAATACTTGTGTCTCCCTTTAGGTGAAACACATCAATAAAGCAGTGTAAAAGAGAAGGGATCTGCTGCCCCTCAAAGCAGAGCTTCCATGGGAAATGCATTTTGTGATTTGGATCAGGTGTGCCAGGAATCATTAAACCAGAAAATTACAAAAGTGAAGGCTGGTGCTATTGGGAACCAGAAAGGAGCACCAGACTGGCTGAATTCTGAACTGATCAATTAAAAAAAAAAAA
>VYZT01016025.1:16708-42374 GCA_013400735.1 Pomatostomus ruficeps
AAAAAAAAAAGTGGCAATTTGAGGGCTGTCAAGCAATCAAACAAGATCAAAGTTCTCCTGCAATGGCTGGCATCAGATGGGGCATGGTGTTTGCTAGATAAGAAAGGCTGCCCTGCCCTTCTCCACCATGAACCTGTTTGTGGACAAATATATTGATTCAAGGTCCCAAATGTCTTCTGTATTTCAGGCTACTAGCCTGACCCTCAACTCCTATTGAAGTTTTGTTTATTGGTGCTAACAAACTATTTCAGAAGACAAGTCTTTATTTTGGCTGACATACTGTGTTCCCAAAGGCTGAGGTAGCACGAATCACAAAAGTCTGGTAACAAATCTCTTCCATCCTAATTTCCATGTGAAATCAACTGGCATGTATGCCAGATTATATACTGTCAAGCAAGGAGACAGCGTCTTGGTACAAGCACGTTTAAATCCCCCGGGTGCAAGGAAGGAGAAACAAAGATTCATTACAGTAATAAAGTTTCAGCCTTCTAGGGATGAGGTCAAATGAGAGCAGAGGAGCACTGGCTAACAGGAGAGCAGGTCTTATGTACATGAGAGCTATCAATAAGCCTTCTGACACGTGTTTGTTGAGCAGGATCCATTGAGGGAAAATACCTCATCACTGAACATTTCACAGGGCTGTTTACTGGGCAGTGTTGCACAAGTAGGATTTTTTTTTTCCTGCCTAAATTTGCTTTCTTTGCTTATTTACCTTTGAACCTGGTCAGCAAGTAACAAGTTCTGTCAATCTGTATGTTTAGTCCAATGGAAAAATGCTGTGTTATTGTTGCACTTAACAATTTTGTATTTGCTGAGAATCCTTTCTTTGTAGTCATGGAAATTCAGTGTTTAGGGTAGGAAGTGTTCACTGGAATAAAGTCTGGAAACTGCAAGAGTGCACACCAGAATGCTGCCTACTTCTTTTAGAGTCGAGGAAAATGTGCATTCTACCACGTATTAGTATGATATTTTACAGACTAAAAGCTGCTGCTGAAAATGACAAAGCAAACTGAAAAGTACAACTAATATCTGGGTTGCAACTAATATCTGGGTTGCAACATGTTGCCAGAACATTCCTGAGAAAGGGGAGCCTCCTGGGAGCAGTGTAGGTGGCATTCACTCACTTTGGAGCCCCGATGTTTACATCAAACTGCATTTCCCTGCCACTGCATATGCCAAAGCCTGTGTTAATTTAGACTCTGCCCTCATAAGACCCTAAACTCCCTCCACTGCTCCCTATTGCAGGCACAAATGACAGACAGAATCTCCCAGGACTGGTCTCATAAGCCTCTTGCCCCTCCACTCAGTTCAGCAGGATTTCATGACATATACATTAACTTGGATTTAATTTGGTACCTCTCCAAATGCCAACTGCAAAAGCAGGGCTGAGGAGGAAGAGGGAAGAAAACTCTGCAAGAAAGTGTAATACCTGCAGGCCGATAGTTCCATTAACCTTTCCAAGGAAAGGCAGGCACACTTGTTTTCTAGCAGTCTATCCGTTTTGTCCCCATTTATATAGGTACTCTTTGCCTAGGTCATAAAGTGTCTAAATGAAAATTTATTGCAGGGACTGGCTATTGATTTGCAATCCTACACATCTGGAAGACATGACCCTAAAAGAATGTCCATTGTTTGAAATAATGAAAAATTAAACTCTAGCATAAAAGAAATTGCTCCAGGATAAAATTAACTGACATTTTGAATGCACACCATCTATGCTTGAGCTTATTTTATAGTTAAATCCTGTTTACAAAACTCACCAGAGAAGTTTCAGTGATATTTGTGGGGCGGCTTGAATTCAGTGAAGCCACACCAGAGCCTTACAGCAATTAATTACACCTTCCTAAGTGTATTGCAGAGAATGGTTACATGATTGCTGCTACTCAGGGTCCCTGATGTCAATGAATTGGATACTGTAGCAGTCTCTCAAGATACAGAATTTTTAGTGTGAATGAAACAAGCTAGTCCATGACCAAGCAATTCAAGTAAACTCTCTCTCTGGGAAAGAATCCAGGTTTCTCCCTCTGTCATTTTGTGTTTCATTCAGTCATATCTCTGCCAAAACCACGCAGTTCAAGGACTAAGCGTAAATTTCCTGTCAATTCCTGTCCAAGTCGTTGCTGTTGACATCCTGACTCACTGAAGAGGAAGATATTATCTACCTCTGTTAACACACATCATTCTTCTTGCAATTCCTAGGGCAGGACCAACCTCTTTACCTGTAAGGTCAGTTACGTAAAGTTGAGAAGGATATTTAACAAATGACTCTAACATGAGATACACAGAAAAAACAGTGCAGCCAGCTAATGCCAAACACAAAGCCTGGTTTCCCCAGATTCTCCCATCACAAAAATCATATAAACATTTGGCACTTTTGCTAGCCCTGTGCACCAACACGTTGAGTGTTTGCTCATCTGAACTGCCCATAAATTAATTTCTCCAGAAGTTTCTTAATGATAGATCTTGTATCTACCTACCATCCTGGTTGTCTGTTCTATATGTGCAGATTGCATTAACTCAAAACAACACAGATTTACAAGGAAGCAAAGAATCTGCTTTTGTTTTGAGATTCACAGAATACTCTGAGTTGGAATGGACTTCAGAGTCCAGCTCTTGAGTAAATGACCCATCAGGGGGATTGAATCCACAACCTTGATGTTATTGTATCATGCTCTAACCAACGGAGCTAACTTCAGAAAAATGACTGCAGTCAGATCAAATGTCAAATTTAGCCACTTTTATCTTGAGCAAAGCCATCACTTTCTTTCCCTCCCTCCACCTGCCAATACAAATTTCTTCTTGTGTAAGTATTGCAATAAAGTATCACTATAACAGTGGTAATGATATCACTAATAATAATAATAATCTTGCAATAATAGAGTGCCTTTCTTCTGGGTATCACACCACGCATTAAAATAATCAATGCAGGCACCTCCCCTGGAGCTTCCATTTGAGTGGAGGAAGCTCATATCCCTGCTTAGCCAGCTCCTCTCTCAGGGCATGACTCCTTTTGTGGATTGCTCTCCATCTAAGCAATAAGGTTTCATCCAGACCTGCATGAGCTAACAAGCTAGAGGGAGTACCAGAAGTGTTACAATGACACCTGCTAAGAACTGAGCACAAATTTGCTGCTTTCTGCACCCAAGGTTTGACTTGATGCATAACAGATGGTGGGACAGCTCAAGAAGAAATA
Source organism: Pomatostomus ruficeps (assembly GCA_013400735.1). Classification (NCBI taxonomy): domain Eukaryota; kingdom Metazoa; phylum Chordata; class Aves; order Passeriformes; family Timaliidae; genus Pomatostomus; species Pomatostomus ruficeps. The sequence goes on from VYZT01016025.1 coordinate 19,902, forward strand.
TGCAACTGCAAAAATGAGCCCAAGGTGAGTGGCATAAAGGGAAGGAGGGGAATACTTCAGATGGAGGAGGAACAAAAGAGTCAAATCATGGTTTGTATGCTTAGATTTGTTACCCCAACTGATAAAAATGCATCTGTCAAGAAGAGGAAGAGTCAGTCTGCAAACAAGCTAGTGATATTCTCGTAACACTCTGAGATTTGACAAGTGGAGTAAATCATTCCACTTCTTCAGACAACCCAGTTTTATCACTGGATCTATCTCTCATCTTCATTAATTACTGTTGAAATTGCAGGCAGTAATCCATTTACCATAGGACAAGCAGGAAACAGAGTATTCAAAGTATGATGAATCAGTGCTTTAACTAGCCCAAACATGACAGGCAAAGCTTGCTGCTACCACTGGTGACTTCCCAAGAAAAGCATTTATGTAGCTGTACAGTTATACCTAATTACACAGTGATGGGTGTCCTGCTGACACACTAGGTCTATTTGTTCTCAGTGTTTTTCGTAATTCCCCATGTCTCATAAAAGCAGTTATACAGATTGATACAGGTGCCAATGAAATTAATCATTTCAAATAGGGCCGTTCAACTCAGACAACTCCAGGCTTGGAGAGCATCAGTTCTGGAAATGAAGTCAAAGCCTGGCAATGCTGGCTGGGATTGAAGAAAAGCTCAGGAAATAGAACTGCCCTTCCTAGAGGAATCACACTTCACTGTAACAAACTGTCTGGCTTATGTTTCCTCCTTGGAAAATTACAGCTGGGATTTCCAGAGCTGCTTCAGAGTCAAGAATCTGCATCCCAGACGGAAGTTGCACCCTACTATAACAGCCAAGTATAGTCCCATTCACTTCTTTTCCTGATGTCTAGGAAATCCTAGCAGACAAGCAGTAGCTTGGTAATAGCTAATCTGCCTGGTCAGAGTATGTTTCGCCTGTGTAGGGGTCTGTTTCTACTCACTCCAGTGAAAAGCAGCACCAGCTGCAGCAAGCTACTTCAGTCCGAGATGTTTTAATAACACTAGATGCAGCTTTTGAGAAGGGATCTAGTGTCTGCTTAGTGTTAGGACTATGACTTGTATTACTGATTTATAATCTTGAAGTATCAGGCCAAACTGCTTCCTGCTTACAGTTGGAAACTCATCAAAAGCAGTGATATCACCCTTTCTTCTGCCAGCTGCAACATGTTTAGATGAGAATGTGGGGCTGAGGGTGCTGGTTGCTAAGTTGGGATGGGAGATGTGCCTGACTAGTTTATTTAGTAAGACATCAAGACACATTAATGATCATATTGCTCCACTTCTCTGAAAAATACTTATATAAAAAGGCCAGCACAATATTCCAAGAACAATTTCCCAGATGTAATCAGTCATTCCTGCTGATGCCAGTGCCAGGGATGGGGTTTCAGTGACTCCAGTCTTGCTAGCCCTGTCCTTCAGGGACAACACAGTGCCTGAAAAGAGGCCTGAATTCTAGTGCTTGTTTTGCTGAAGTGTCAGCTGAAGTGTTTACTAAGCCCTCATCATCAGCACCTGTGTGATGACACCAACTCTGTCATCAGTCAAGGTAAATTACCGGGGATGACACTGGAAGCTGGGGAATGCGCTGTTCCTGTCAAGCAGCTGATGAAGAGTGAGGATGCAGCACGGGAAGGCAGGGGATGAGGCTGCCTTTCCATGTTGGCAGGGCAGACTGTGTGGGGACCAGCACCTTCACCCTCAGAAATGCAGCCCAAGCAGCTGGGCTCCAGAGACAAAAGAGCCTCCAGACTGTGAAATCTGCAGGGGATGTTTAAAAAACCAAACAGTATCAAACCCAGGGAGAAGGAGAAAGGAAATACAGCTTTGACCAATCACAGAGAAAACAAGCATAGCTCTGACCCAGCAGAAGTGACAGTGAAATCAAAGATGTGGGCTGCAAGGGTTGTCGTCATTAGCAATAAAAAAACCAAACTGCAGTTTAGTAAGAGCTGACCAATATATTAGGTGGCAAAGTGTGAGTCAAAGGAAGTGCAGCTGTGAGTCATCCACGTCAAAGGGCTTTATCCTTGGATAAAAGTCAGAGAGACAGCTCAGGGAGAAAAAAGAAATGTAGGAAAGGACAGAGACAATAGCAGAGCACTGGGCCTCCTCACAGAGCAGAGGCCATGTGGAGGCCAAGGCTGCTATCAGCCAGTTATGCTCCCTTACTGTTATTTCTGGCCAGGTACACAATACTCTGCATGTTTCACAAATACAAGGGTCAGCCACCTGCTCTGGGGAACTTCACCTGCAGCACAAACAAGAACTAGAGCAAGAGCAGAAAGAGGGAAGTGGAAGCAGAAAGCAAGTCACACCACTTGTGTGTGGTCATGCGTGTGTGTTTAAGTGAACAACAACAACAAAAAAACAACCAAGAATTTTCTCGTGTAGTCCATTTACCATGACTCTGTTACTGATATAGTGCTCTGCAGGCACTTGGGCTGAAGGAGCAATACAGCAATTAGTCAGCTGACATGGCTTGGTCTTATGAAGTAAGATGAAAAGCAAGAAACTAACAGAAAAATTTACAGGTCAGATAAAGGCAACTGTGATAAGGATCAATGCCATTTCAAAGGGTGACAACACAAAGAATGATGAGGAATTCTTTCAGGTGGGATGGAGAAAAAACAAGGGATGGAGAAGATGATGAGATGGTTAGAAGGAAGTAGAAGAGAAAGCATACAGGATGAGAGGCTGTAGAGCATCACATACATCTAAACACAGCATGACATGAGTTAGTTCTAGATTACAGGGAAGCACCAGGAGTGACAGAAGCAGCAAAGAAAATGAATATTCAGCATCTCACATTGCTTCAAGGACATTATTGGAAAATGCATCATTGAAGATGCAGTAAATACAAGAGGCAGGGTAGAAAGAACAGGAAGATGGTCATGGCAGTCACATCTGTAGCGTCCTCTGTCTGTGGAGGAGTGCTGTTTAAAGAAATTCCAAAGGCCTCAGGAGAAATCAAAACATAGATTTACCACCAGAGGATTGAAGCAAAGAGATGACAGAGCCCAAGCATGTTTCCATGACCCCAGCTCAGTTTCAGAGTGCAAATCTAAATCAGCTCCCTTGATTTAATGTGTATTTTCCATGTTTTACAATAAAGCAGATGACAACAGAACCTGGCTCACTTATATTGTAGGGAAGGCAGGAAGGAGCTGAAGCAATCAAAAACACTGGAAGCTGTGCTGAAATAAGACAGGGAGAGAATTAAAGAGGTGGGAAAAATGTCCCAAAGGTTCTATCTATTTTGTGTAACTTAATTGTCTTAGGACTTCTTAGGTCCAATTGTAAGTAATGCTTCCATATTGTCATTATCTCTCAATATCCCCCCACTTATTTCCTTGCAGTCCCTGTATCAGGTGAGAGAGCCCACTTTTCCAACTTTAAGCAAAATTTTGGTCCCATGAACACTTTTGTAGGTTCTATTTTTTACACTTTGGTAGAAGATATACAGCTTTGGGGAGGGAAGAATCTGAAATAATTAAAATAAGCAAAACCTCTGGGTACTGGCAATCCAGAATCAGAAGTTAGAAGCCTAAAAATTAACCCTACAAAGGGCTGAAATTAGGAAAATGGATGAAATATCCGCAGTCATTACCTGATCATTGAAATAGTACAAATATTTTTAGGCATGCGATCTTTAACATACAAAAATATAAGTTGGTTTGTTTATAAAATAAACAACTACTTTTTAAAAATTTTGTATAATGACAAACATGCCCAGTATTAATGCATTGTACTAAGGTATATCTCTGTCTATCTCCTGACAACAATCTCTAAGGGAAAGAAAGAATGATTGTTAAACTGGAAAACATCAGTGCCATGAACTTGTAAATAAAAAGGAAAGTTATGTCTGCAGGGCTTAGAAATAATATGTAAACAGAGAATAAATCCATCATGCAGATACATGATGCATGTTTGTACAAAGAAAGCTTGGAAAAAGAATACAACATCCCTGTATTTATTCATTGTAATGTATTACAGCACAATGTTTACGGCCCATAATAAGCTGTCAAATGAAATAAATTTCATATAATATTAGTTACAGAAAGCATTTTGGAAGATTGAAGTGCTACAGTAATAACATTTTCAACATTACCTTAACAATCATTTCAGCATATTCATTGTGGGATAAAGAAACTTGCATGAAAATGATTTTTGGTTCTCCCACCTTCAAATATGCAATTTTTTTCCTTAGGGAAAAAAAAAAAGAAAATCGAGTGAGCAGGCTGGATTTTTCACTTGTCTTCTAACTGTACAGTTATGCATGTAAATAACTTGATGTGCATTTATAATTTTACTGAAATTGAGGTGTGGGATGATCCACATATTGGAGCATCAGAAGAAAACTGAAGTTGCATAATAAATGCAACAAGGTACACTATAAAACAGTAGGTACAAAGAAGGCTTAAGAAAAAACATCTAGAGCACAACTGAGCAATCGTTTATTTTATGTCTATCCATGTACCGATGGTCTGAGCACAAATATTTAAAACAATTACTGTTCTTTTCATTACAATGATTATTGTTGCTTATTCCAGTAACTTAAAAAAGAACCCCTAAACTAAGAAACAAAAAATCCCAGCTCAAACCCAATGGAGTAGAAATGCAATGGTTAATTTGTGGATCATTAAAAACATAAGCAACTCCTTTCACTATCCAATAAATCAACAACTGTAGAAGTATTTTAGATTTTATTAAAAATCCGGCAAACTTATAAATCTCCTTTTACACTCCAACAGGACACACATATTGGTTTAGTTTTTCCTTGCAGCTGCCAGACAAGTAACCAAATCAGTTTTCCAGCAGCTGATCGGCCTTGGCCTGACTGCAGGTCAGGAGACATGCAGCCTCCAAGGAGCAATTCCCACAAACCTCTTCGATAGAAGAGTTACCAGTTCCATAATCACAGGATCAATTTGGTTGGGAAAGACCTCTGAGATCACAGAGTCCAATCTCTGACCAAACACCACCATGTCAACCAGACCCCGGCACAAAGTGCCATGTCCAGTCTTTCCTTAAACACCTCCAGGGACGGTAACTCCACCACCTCCCTGGGCAGACCATTCTAATGTGTAATCAGCTTTCCTGTGAAAAAAATTCCTCCTGATGTCCAACCTAAACATTCCCTGAAACAGCTTGAGGCCATGTTCTCTCGTCCTGTCTCTGGTTGCCAGGGAAAAGAGACCGACCCTTCCCTGGCTACAATCTCCTTTGAGGTACTTGCAGAGAGCGATAAGGTCACCCCCGAGCCTCCTTGTCCAAGCTAATTTGGGGCCCGCGGCCTCTCTGAAGGCGCCCGGTGCCTCTGGAGCGGGGCTGGCAGGCGGGAGCGGCGGGGAACGGCCGTGCTGCCCGGGGGTGCCGCTTTGGGGGCTGCGCGGCGGGGCGGGCGACGGGAGCGCGGAACTCCCGCAGGGGAGTCACCGCAGGGGAGCCCCTCCGCCGCCCGGCAGCGCCCCGCTGTGCCCGGTACTCTCGGTGCGTCCCTGCACGTCTGCTCTGCCTGCTGTGCCCGGTACTCCCGGTGTGCTCCTGCACGTCTGCTGTGCCCGGTACTCCCGGTGCGCCCCTGCACGTCTGCTCTGCCCGCTGTGCCCGGTACTCCCGGTGCGCCCCTGCACGTCCGCTCTGCCCGCTGTGCCCGGTACTCCCGGTGTGCTCCTGCACGTTCGCTGTGCCCGCTGTGCCCAGTACTCCTGCTGTGCCCCGGTACTCCCGCTGTGCCCCGGTACTCCCGCTGTGCCCCAGTACTCCCGGTGCGCCCCGGTACTCCTGCTGTGCCCAGTCCTCCCGCTGTGCCCGGTACTCCCGGTGCGTCCCGGTACGTTCGCTGTGCCCCGGTGCGCCGCCGCTCCGCTCCGGCCGCCCCCCGCGCTCCGCAGCCGCAGTTCCGGCGGTGGGAGGAAGCGCGGGGCCGCTCCGCTCCGCTCCGCTCGCCGGGGGATGCGGGAGCACTCCCGCCCCCGCGGCCGGCGNAGGCCGCTGGCTCAGGCCGGCGCTGTGGCCGCCCCTCGCGGTTTGTGCCAGGGCCGTGCGGGACCGCCGCGCACGGACGGAGGTGAAACACCGGGCTGCAGGACACAGGCGGCCTCCCGGGCCCAGCCCTCCCCGGCGGCCCCTCGGGCCCCGTCCCCGCCCTAGGCAGTCGGGCCCTTGCAGCCCCAAGCGGCAGGCCTGGCCGGTCTCTAAGGGACATGGGGTCTTTTTCTTCCCTCGCTTGGAATTGTCTCTGGGCAGAGCGCCTGGGGCAGCATCTCTGGGCTTCGTGGATGCCTCCGTGAGTGTACTTTCTCTTTGGCATCCTTCCGTATGTTTTAGTCAGTCTTCTCTCTCATTTCCTTAAGTATTAGAGTGCATCCACAGGAGGGCTACAAAGATGGTGAAGGGCTTTGAGAGGAAGCTGTATGGGGAGCGGCTGAAGTCGCTTGGTTTGTTCAGCCTGGAGAAGACTGACGGAGCCCTCATCGGAGTCTGCAGCTTGCTCAGGAAGGGAAGAGGAGGGGCAGGCACTGATCTCTTCTCTATGGTGACCAGTGACAGGATTCGAGACCCTGAAGCTGAGTCAGGGGAGGTTTAGGTAGGTATTAGGAAGATGTGCTTTACCCAGAGGATGGTTGGGCACTGGAACAGGCTCCTAAGGGAAGTAGATGCAGCACTAAGCCTGACAGAGTTCAATAAACGCTTTGACAGCGCTCTCAGGCACATTGTGTGATTATTGAGGCATCCTGTGCAGGGTCAGGAACTGGACTTGGATGATTCTCGTGGGTTCCTTCCAGCTCAGGATATTCTGCAATTCTGTTTCATAAGTATTTTTCTCCATGTCTTTTCAGTGCAAACCCCCTTTGTAGAGGGTAAGGAGATGGCATTTAATTTTTATGGAGAAATGAGCAGAAATAAGACTCTTTATAGGTACCCACAAAAATGCAGGAGCAAACCAAGCATATGCAAATATTTCCCATGGCATATTCCAGCCTCCTGGCTGTTCTCAGCAGGGGTACTTGCTGCATTGCACATGGTTTCTGCATGTTTAGTAGTCTCTAGTGGCTTGTCCTCCACAACTGTGTCCATCTTCTCATGAATCTGTGCAAACTGTTGGTTCACAGAACATTCTTTGGGTAGGAGTGTTCTACATGAAGGTGATGTCCAATGAGCTGGTTCTTTTTAGCCTGACTCACTAGGTTTGTTTGAGAACTTCCTGTGTTAGAAAAGAAGGTATATCACTGCTCTCTATTCAGTGTGCTTGTGCACTTCACTAACTAGTAGATGTCAGGCATGTTTCTGTTGGTCATCCTCTTTTCCAGACTGAGGCATCTTCAATTTGCTTCCTTGTTCCTTGTATAGGAGCAGTTGCACAACTTAGATCACCCTCATGGCCTTTCTCTGAATGTTTCCCAGCTCTATCTTATCCTTCTTTAGATGCAAAGACAAGAATTACAGACGGTGCTCAATTAGTAGGTGAAAAATAGAGAAGTATAGTGGCACACAGTAGGAATGAGTTACGTTTTTCTGCAGTAGAAGCACAAGAGTAAGTGTAGTGCATGTTTTCTGAACAAGAACTTGTTTGAACTAGGAACTTACAGGGAACCGAAAAGCAGATGAAAAATTGTGTGCTAGATAGAGAGTTACTAGAAGCTGTGTCATCAGTTCAAAATTCTAGATAGTTTTTAGTTCTTACCTTGTTTGACTTTCATTTCAGTCTGTTTAAAGGTTTCATTGAAGTGAAACCAGCATTTGTCTTGTTCGCGGCAGCAGCAAGAAACAGAAGTAACACACATCTTTTTGTGTTACTACTTTGGGGTAATATTTTGAGCAGTCTTCAAAATCGAGGTGAACATCATTTGCTGATTGAGACATTGTTGTTTCAGAAGTAGAATTTTAAATTGTTACTTCTTTGGGACCTTTCTATTACTGCTGTTAATGCTGAACTTTATAAGTTTGTTACACTTCTGCTATGGCTCACTTCTCTGCCAGAGAATCAAAGGCCTTTTCCTCCAGTGTTCTTCTCAATGCTGTTGCTTTGGTCCTAACTAGAATGACAGGGGCACTCAGTTGTCCTTCCAAGCACATAGCTGCCCACTCTGGTGATCTAGGGTTTTCTCCCACCATGTTTTATTTTGTGTGGTACAAATGATTTTTACCTGCAGTGCACTTGGTGTTTGCATTGCTGATAAACTTCTCATATACATGTTACAGAAGAGATGCTGGTATAAATTTCATTTTGGATTGACATAATGATAAATATGATACTGAACGCCATAAACCTTGTTTTGTTTAAAATCTTTCCAGTTCCTGTCTTGTTTAAGAAGGTAGACATTTTCTGTTCATTCTATGAAAAATGTTACCATTGGGATCTTGGTTTGCTCAGAATGATTTCTAAATTGCTCTGTTAACACACAGGCGTCCTGATACAGGCAGACAGCACTTTAACCATTTCTATTCCTACCTCTGGTTTCTAAATTTTAGATCTAATAGCTGGGAGTTAAACGTAGACTGAATTAGAGTTGAAGTAATATACAACCAGAGTACTTGAAAGCTTTTTTGGGGGTGGGATGTGAAGATTGACACTTCGAGTTTGAAGTTGAATGGGTTTATGTAGGAGCTGTTTTAAGTCCAAAGGAAATTGGTGGCTGCAGAATTTCAAGCAATGTTGGACAGTACGTCAAACAGGAGAGCTAAAAATTCTGGACTGTAAGTTACAGATAAGCCTTTTTGTCACACTTCCAGAATGACGTAAAATTGTGGGGTATCTTTAATTTAGTAATGATGAAATACTTTTTGCAGTGAGTCTTTTTGTATGTAGACTTGCAGTCTGTGAATTAGCCTTGTTGCCTTTCAGACTGTAAAATAAATGGACCAGGGCTTCAAACTGCTGCTGCTCACAAAAAAGTTAAAAGAAGCCCAAGAAGCCCTTGGTCTTGTGATGTGATCTATGTGGCTGAGCAGACTGGGCATTTTAATTACATGTTAGACCAAATATTCATAAATCTGCTCATTTACAGAAGATCCAAAAGTAGGAAAAAAGTGATATTATATTTACTTTATAAAAGCCCTTGCCATAGAAATAATAGGCATCTCAGTTTAAAAGTAATGGACTAGCCTAGTTTTTGTATTACAGTACTGTAGCAGCAGGATGAGAGTAGAATGGAATTGGCACCAGTTTCTCCCAGTGTCTGCATCAACTTATCTAAACTACTAATTTCCTTCATTTGTGTAATACATGGAATAAACCAGTTAGCTTCCAGTTTGGGCTCTACTCCTAGAGTATGGCCTCTAGACAATACTATTGTTTTTTGTAAGTAATAACATAAGAATTGATTTCTGTAGTGTTATATTATTATTTTAGTTGGGCATATGACACACTTTGATTGAGTCTTTGTCAAATATAGCTTCTGTAGGATTGACTCAGTAGCAATAACTGACTGCTGCCTGCTGCTGTGTGGATTTCCCCGTGTGATTTTAGGTATTGTGTTGCAATAACTTAAAAATAACATGTCTTCAGGGGCAGCAGACCTGCGACAGAGAAAGAAAGAAAACTGCACAGAATCTGACAAAATGGCTCCAGAGGACAGAAACAAAGAAAACTCAAAGCTGGGAAGGTCGCCAAAATGTAAGCTACAGAATTTTTAGCTGACTTTTGATTGTTTTTTTCATTATTCTCTTACATTTTATGGGAAGATGTTTGTAGCAGAGTAATTTATAACAGACTTACTTTGAATTAGGTTTTTGAACGTTTCAAGAGAAAACAGGCATGCAACATTAGAGTTCTTTAATAATGACATTTTATGTATTGCAGAGTGAAATGGTAGTCTTGAACTGTTTCAGGCTTGGGGAGGTAGAGGCAGAGGAGTTAAGAAATTTACTGTTGTGACTATTTGCATACAAATAAATATTTTTATTGCTCCTGGAATGATCTTTTGGTTGGAAGCTGAGACACATGAAGTAATGGTACAAGAACAGACAAAAAGTCCTTACAGCTTTTCAAGAAATAGAATTAAAACTAGGTATAATTTTAGGCAAGTGCTCACCAAGCTACCAAAAACTTTTATGTTAAAAGTACATACTAACCCGAGGGAGCTACAGATGAAGTAGACACCCTTTGAATGAGTTTGGTAAAATGCAGATTCATTTTTTCTTATATTTGAAAACAGAATGGAAAATAGAATGTCTCAGAAATTATGTTAAATGTGGTCTGCCACTTCTGTCTTTTAACGTCTTTAAGAAGTTTTTGGTGTTTTGGGTAGAATCTAGAGTTTGTTCTGTTTATCTGGAAAAGGCTTTTCCTTCTTGGAATTCATTTGAAAACAAAACTTACTGGAATGAAGAGAAAATTTGCAGTGTAGGGTGTGAGTATTTTGTCTGAAGGTCCTGTGAAGCTATGATAACAACTGAGAAAGAAAACTACAGGACAGGAATAACAAACCAGTTTTCAATGTCTCTGTGCTGCTGATGGTGTGATAATTCTCATGCCAGTAAGTTTGCTTGTTGTTCAGAAGTGAGAGTCATGTGTAGGATGTACTGTTTGTTTCTCAATCCTCTGGACTATTTTAGCTTTTTTACTGTTCATTTTCAGATATGTTAATCCAGCGTTTTGCAAAGCTTTTCTTTGGCTGTCTCGCAGCAGTCACCAGTGGAATGATGTATGCTGTGTACCTCTCAACATATCATGAGCGGAAATTCTGGTTTTCCAGCAGGCAGGTAAAGATAAAGTTAAACTACTGAAACAAAAGCCAGATTGTGTCCTTGAAATCAAATCTGATCCGTGTCATGTTGAAACTACTTGCAGATTTCCCTGTTCTTCTACTGAGGCCTTTGCCTGTGAAACAGCTTCTTTTTTTTGTCTTCTTTCTTTTCTTTTTTTTTTCCTCCTCCTAGCAGTTGTCTTGGCCTGTCATGCTTTTGTATGTTTTTCCATGCCACCTTTTATCCTTAAAATACCTTTCTTAAATAGGGAGAAATCACTGAAGCATACTGGGATTGCAGAAGCTAATCCACAGGAATATGTATTGGGCTTTTTGGGGTGGGTTTTTTGTTTTTGTTTTGGGCTTTTTGGGGGGGATGGTTGTGTTTTTTGATTGGTTGGTTGGTTTGGGGTTTTTTTTAAGAACTCCGTTATTAAGTGAAGTATGGAAAGTTGAATGAAATTCAGGTTTATGAATATGAAAAGATCCCATGGATTTTGTGCTGACTTACAATGTGGATTTGAGTTGCTCTGATTCCAAGCATGTTTGCTAAGTTATAGGGAGCATTATTTACCTGACAGAAATGCTGTGAAGATTAATGTTTTGTGGAATATTTTGAAGATGTACAGTGAAGTCATAAACATGTGCTGTATTACAAAACTGGTCTATTTGAAAATATATTGTCTTCTCTGGAAAGATATTGCAGGAGATGAATATATAATTTTTTTTCTAGGAACTTGAACGAGAAATTACATTTCAGGGTGACAGTGCCATTTATTACTCATTCTATAAAGAACTCCTAAAGGCTCCTTCCTTTGAAAGAGGTACAAAACTCATTTGTTTTATTAACTTTGAAAAGTCCTGTTCTCTTTGGAGATAGTAGAAAACTCCTGCAGAGTGGGGAGACTGATTTTATACTCTTTTGTAGGTATATTGGTCAGATTAATGAAAAAATACGCAGTGTCCTAACTTTTCAGTGCCTTTTAAAAAACAATATTTAACTATGCTGTATTCCAGCAGATTGCCTTTAATCAATACTCTAGAATAGGGTTAATATTACTCTTATGTTGCCCTCTATCAAAGTTATCACTGGGTTTGCCTGTGTCACAATAGTGGATATTCTGCCATGTAAATATAATTTATGTTGAATTTGGGCATGGGGGATGAAAATTACTGTTTTCTGTCCTCTGTCAGAAGACAGAACAACTTCTGTCACGAGCTGATCTTCTCCATCCTGTCCCTGCCAGAAGATTTTACTCTTGTCAGCTATGATGAATAGATGCTGATGAGCACTGAGTGGTGGGGACAGAAAGCAACAGGAAGGAGAACAGACTGAGTGACAATGATCTCTCCTTCTTTTGCACTCCTGCTCTTTATCCTGTGCTGGCTCTGGGGCTCACTGAGTCTGGCTCTCTAAACCAAAAGAAAACTAAAGCAGTGAAAATAAGAAGGAACACTTTCATGCTCGTTCAGTGAGTTCATAAGTGCGCTGCACTAGCTTGGGCAAAAGGCAAACACTCGGGAGAGAAGAGGATCAACGGGCCTATCTTGCAGTGGTCGGCTGTTGAATTAGTTCAGTCCCTTTGTGAAACCTCACTAAAGCCGGTAAAACTAAACTCTGTGGTTAGCATTTTATTGGTTGAACAGTTTCCCAATTGAAATGTAGCACATCAGCAGTATCTGAGGTCTTTGGTATACTCAGTGCCTCATTAGCCCTGGGGATTTTCCCCATGCTGTGAATGGATGGATTGCATGCCTCATTCAGGGACACTGCCTCTGCAAACAGATAGACTCATGTGTCCACAAGGTATTACAGGGCATCCAGTTTTCAAGAGTGTGTTACAGCTGTGCTGAACCCAATTTATAAGTCCTGAAAGACCTGGTTTGGCCTACAGAAAACCACCTGCAGACCATACACCAAGATATGCTCAGAGCCGGAAACAGTTATCTGGTTTGACTGTTGCATTGGTTTTGAGGCTTTTGTTCTCCCCCATATCTTGATTTGGATTGTTTTTTGTCCTAAGTATTGACAAGTTTTTCTTTATTTATAACATTTTGGAATGATCTTGGAATGATCCTTCAAAGTATGGCACCTTCAATTCTATCTCAACCCCATAAAAAGGCACATTTTGTTTGATGAATGATTCTTAGAAATCTCAGAAACACAGAGCTGAAAGGGGTGATGAGGCCATCATACCTGACCTCCTTCTGGAGACAGGTTTAATACATCCTACTCATCCATATTAGATCTGCTTCACTTCTTAAGAACTTCCTGTGAAGGTGATGTGTATGTAAGTAGTTCCAGGACTGCATCCATATGTTACTGAAAAGACTGTGCCTCAGATGATTAGTTTTGGGCCTCCTATTTAAAGACTAGATGAAAAAAGGGTAATAACTTTTTAGCTGGATCAGTAGGGTGGAGTGACATCTAACATGGCAATTTCTCCTTCCTTCAAAACTAGGTGTGGTGAATCAATCAGTAGCTTTAATGATCAAGTCTGTTTATCCCTACCTTTAAATACACTTTGGCCTCTTTTAGAAACAACAATAGTAAGTGATTCCAAGAATAATATTTTTTTCATCTGTAGGTGTTTATGAGTTGACACACAACAATAAGACAATATCACTGAAGACCATAAATGCTGTCCAGCAAATGACTTTGTATCCAGAGCTGATTGCCAGTGTTTTATATCAAGCATCTGGTAGTGAAGTATGTGCATTTCTCCTACTTTGTGTGCTTTCATTACGGTTGTGTCTGTGTATGTATGAGACTTTCTGTGCTATACACAATGAACACATACATTTTTTGTTGAATGAGTTGAGCTAAGACTCTCACCAGATCCAGGTTCTCCTCAGTTCTGATCAGTCTCTGGCATAGGATTTTTGGGGTTTAATGCTAACCACTAGCCTTTTCTGTTATTCTTTGCTTCTCTAGACTGCTTAGAAATGTCAGGAGTATCTGTGCTATCCATTAAAAACGGGAAAGTTAACTCCTTTGGACTACAGAAGTCTGTTGTAGTGGTAACTGTTTTTCATAGGGAAAAACACTTCTGTAGCTTACTTTTAGTCAGTTTCCACTCTACTCAGGCTTTGTTCTGCTTATGCTGCATACTTGGATCCTCTCTCATTATCCTTCTTTTTTTATTATTTACTTATTTTGGAACCATTTTTGCCACATCTCTACTTCTTAAAGTTTCTCCCTTTTATAACTTCTTCCAGTAGTCCTGTGAACTTTATATCCCACTGCAGTATAGATTTATTAAATCTGACACATACAGTGTTTGAGCTAAAGTAAATACAAAAATCATGGCGCTAGCAAGCTGAGTCCTGAAGGGTGCGCTTAATTTACACTGCTTTGTTCTTCCTGAGCCCCAAATAAAAGCATGCCCAGTACTTTCCTAGAATAGGAGGCATCTCTTACCTGTTTGTAAAGCACCTAGCACATTGTTAGCAGTAACAAATAGTAAATAGTAATAATTTCCAGCTTCAGCTCAGTTGCCACTATGTCTCTTCGTTTTTATTTGTAATTTCAGGAAGTTATTGAACCAGTGTATTTCTACATTGGTATAGTTTTTGGACTGCAGGGAATTTATGTGACTGCATTGTTTGTAACCAGTTGGGTTATGAGTGGGACTTGGCTGGCAGGAATGCTGACTGTAGCATGGTTCATTATTAACAGGTAAGAAAAACATCTTTATACAATCTAGTTTGTCAATAAGGCATTTTAAAATATTAGTGGATTGGAATTATTTTAATTAGTGGATTGAAATGCTTTTATTAAGCTTTGTGTTCTCACTGTGAGAGCAAAATTTTATAGTGAATAGAAAACATTTCCAAGAGATTCATTGATTCTCATGATGATTTTATTAATGGAAAGGCCTCCTGTTGTCCAAACCATCCACATTGAGTTGAACTGACATGATGTATGTGTGTGAATACAGGAGTATTCATACATAATTTCATTTTTCAAAAATATTCCTCAGGTTTGGTTTTGTGCTGGTGAAGAATGAAAACAAATGTCCAAAACAGCTGTAAAACAGAACTGCACTCTCTGGCCAACTCCAAATATTGTGACAATTGTCCTGTGGCATAGAAGGAAATGATCAACTGCATTTTTCTTGTAAAGAATATTAGATTTTTTTAATCTTCCTTTTGTAGTGGTTTTTTCTGCAAAGTGGAATTTTCTTAGATGATCTTAATATCAAGGGGTTTTTATTTTAAAACAATTCACTTGGGATTCCCCTTCCTCTTATGAAGCACCACAATAATAGGGAGCCTCATTTGGACAACGAAAACCTATGTTCATGCTTCTGGTTTGTCACCATGGAGCTTTGGGGCTTTCTGTGGACTTGAGAACACTTGAAATAAAAGAACTATGGAGGAGCAAAATGTTAGAAATATACCTTTAAAGTTGAACTGTTGGGAAGCATCTTCTAGGATGAACAGTGGAAAGCAGGAAAAATGGTGAATAAATCTGTAATATTTTTCAACAGTGAATAAGAATAAACAGTGTCAACAAAGTGAAAGGTTTAATAGTTAAAAAAGCTCTGAATATGCCTCTGTAAGAGGCTTCAGAGGAAAAAATGAAAGGTGATGCTTTTAAATATCTAAATGATAAAGGAGCTTGAGGCACCTTTTTAAAGGCATAGTAGACACAAAGAAGAGCGTGTATCTCTGAGACTGATGCCTTTGATCACACTTGAAAGTGGGGCTTGTGTTTCTGAGTCACTTTAACACTTTTAAAAACTTTCACCTACACCTCTAATTGTGTGGATACTGTCAAGGCATTCCATGAGAAAACCCTGCATGCTCCCCATCCGTCTTTAATCTCTTGTTTTGCTGGGCAGAATTTTTCCCTGTAGACAAAATATTTGCTGCTGCTGTTGCTGTGAGGGAGCACCAGTTTGTATCCTAAGTATGTTGTGCTTAGCTGCCTTAAATCACTTGTTTAAAACATATTGTATGACAACGGAAAGGAATCTTTTCTCTCAGCTCTGAGCTGATTTTCATTGCAATGAGGAAAGCTGCTGCCAGGGCAGCAATCCCCTGCCTGGGGACATAAGAGCATCTGGCACTGCTCCTGGCCACAGAAGGCTCCCTTGTCCCAGTGCAGGTTGGCAGAAGCTGTGACTCGTCCCACTCGCACAGTGGTCAGAAAAGGCTCGAGGAAGATGCATTTTGGCTTCCATTGTATAAATGCCACCTAATATGGAAACCCGCTGAATAGATGAGTAAAGGTTGGGCCTTCCATGCTGTTATTAAATTTGTGAACTGTATCAGCAGCAAAATTGTGTCAGTGTTACTTTGCACCAAAATTAGGCATAGTTTGCTTGCAAGGCCACATTTACAACTAGAAGTGACATTTAGGCTTTTCTTAATATTTTTGTTCCATAAATATTTTAATATTTTTGTTTCTCTGTACTTTATTCCAGGACAGATACAACAAGAATTGATTACTCCATACCATCAAGAGAAAATTGGGCTTTGCCGTATTTTGCATGTCAAGTAGCAGCTCTCACAGGCTATTTAAAAAAAAACCTAAATTGTTCTGCTGAGGTAAAGCAAAATCAGTTTCTTAATAAAGAGCTGCTATAAAACTGTACTCCAGGGTAGTTACTTCTGCTATTGTTGCCCTTCTGAGCAGAAAACAGTACATGTTTTGTTTGTTCTTTTCAAAAGAGCCAGTTGGATTTCACCTAGGCATGTGCAGTTTTTGCTAAGCAACTTGTACCCTACCTTGTTATGCCCCCAGGAGGGTTCAGAGAGAACAGTGTGATAATGGGCCATGTGCTGCCTTTTTAAAATAAACTGCTGCAGAATTTTTTCTCATTTAAACTGTTTTTCTTGAAGAAGATGGTGGTTACTTCCTTACCCTGTCTAGCTCAAAAATGTTTCTTCTGATTGGCTTTAAATGTTTTTGAATATTTCAGTAATTACTTTCTTCCATCTGAAAGTTAAGCATGTCTGAAGTCAGTATTTTAATTTTAATTATTTCCCAAAATAATAATTAATTTTCATAGTTTATGTTTTAATGACCTCTGAGTTACTTGGTGACAGAGATGCATAGGTACAAAATTAATGCTTTTTCTTTTCTTTTTTCTTCTAGAAGTTTTGTTATCTTTTGGTGAATGCCTCAACATATACCTTCATGATGATGTGGGAATACAGTCATTATCTGCTGTTTGTCCAGGCAGTTTCTCTTTTCCTGCTGGACAGCTTTGCCTTAGCACAGAGAGAGAAGGTATTGGAACTTTTCAACCTACTGATAGTTGGGGACTTAGAGGCAGCCTCTGAGGTGCCTGCCATTTATGCTGCTCAGGAGTTCCAAAGGGCACAAGACTGAGTGATGAGTGTCTTGCAGCCTGGGCCCAGCTGAAGTGCATGTCATATCCATCAGAAGAATAAAATAACTTTAAACTGAGTCTGTTTGGGACTGCTGTGTTTGGGATAGAAGCTAAACAAAGCTTCTGAGACCTGAAACATCCTTGGAGAGCTAAAAGAGTGATGAATGACACACCTCCATTTTGGCCTAGCTGCCTCTTCTTTTCTTTCTCCTGTTAACAGCAGGATGGGCAAAGAAGTGCTCTGTTGGCTCTATGCAGTTAAAGGGCTCATTTTCACCCTCAATGGCCTGTCCTGCACTTATTTGCCAATAAATAGATTACACAGGTGTTGAAGACCAATTGGTTTTTGATACAAGAAAGTATTAAAATTTATTCTGCAGAATGGTTCTTAGAAATGTTGCAACAATAAGGCTTTTTTTTCCTGCCTGTTGCAGTGGTATATATGCTCCTTTGTACATGTGTGCATTCTGGTTTTAATAGATTCCAAACTGCATGCAATTCTAATTCTTAACCCATTCTTTCAGTTGCTTTTTATTCTGTTCCTCAGCAGTGGGAAATTTTTGATCTATTGTAGTTCAAAGCAAGGTATATAAGGGTGTTTTGGTAAAAGTCTGAAGAATCAAGTGTCAAGGTTTAGAAGATCTGCTTCTCAAATAGTAACTAACAGCAAGTATTGATAACAGTCTGAGTATTCCTGAGACAGGTTAATGAACAAGTTCTTTTGAGGGCAAGGAGAGCACCTGTTTGCAGCAGTGAGCTCTGTCACAAATTGTGTGTTCTTACTGGTGGCTTGTGGTTACTGCTTCAAGCTGCATCACAGTGAGGTGTTACTGAATGGGGAGACCTGGTGAAACACTCCTGCATCTGGCATTTTACAGATTTCTTGTGAAGTAATTGTCCATTAGTTACTGAGGCTGACCAGGATCATTTTCATGTGCAATACTTTCCAGAGCCAAATGGTACCCTGCTAGACTCATGAGTTGAAAGATTGAGATCCGTTAATCCCCTGATTATCAGAGGAATGTGTGAGCTATCTACTCCTCTAAAAAGCAGGATTTATATCCACTGTAGTTTTGTGTTATTATTTATTTTTTTCTTCAACAGGTGCATGAGGTATACAGAATCTACCTGTTTTCTCTCATCGTGGGGTACCTTCTGCAGTTTGAAAATTCAGCCTTACTGGTGTCACCATTACTGAGTCTTGTAGTAGCTTTAATGCTCTCCAAGTCCCTTCAGGTAACCAGACTTTCTTCTAACCCCAAGTGTAGTTTTAAAATTTAAACTGAACTTCAAATGATGCAGCATTCTTTAAATATTTTTGCAGATGAATATGAACAAAAGTACATTTTTGTCAAGATTGCTGAAAATAATGTATATTTATTTGGTACTTACAGTAGCAGTGACACTAAACTTCTTATTAAAGGTAAGATTCCTCTGAAAAAGTGATTTTCATTTTCTGAATCTAAATGGAAAGTTGCAAATATATCTTGAAAAAATCTTTTGAAGTGTTGCTTATCTTATTGATATGATACTTCATAGCTTAATTCATAATGAGTACTAAAAATTGAGTCATTTTGTAGCAACTCAAACAGCTTGGTCTTGTTGTGGTTTTGGTCTTTTGGGCTGAAACAGTATAGAAATACTCTTTAAAAGACATTTTATCTATTTTTTAAGTATGGGGTTTGTTATAACTTGGATGGCCTCTACAGACTAGTCTAAATATTAAAACAATATTCTTGTGCATGGCGACACAATAGTCAGGCACAGGTATGAGAAGTCTTAGGGTAGATACTAATTTTCAATTAAATTTCAAGTAGAACATGGGAACAGAGGCTTTCATTTTTTGTAGGGGTCAACTACGAGTTGAGATTACACAGTGGGATTTTACCCTGGTCTTCTATTTTGGTTAGCAATTCCCTACAATTAGCAATTGTAGCCTTTTATACATACTATTGTGCTTTTCTTCTATGTCTTAAACTCACCGTGGTTATGTTAATTAACAGTATTAACTTAAAAGTAAAGAAACTACTGAACCCTAGAAGGTTTGAAAGAATGCTCATATATCATTATTTCCTTGTGCCAGTTAGCCTTGCCTAGCCTTGCTGTTTCTCCAGGAAAATAAAATCTAACCTTGAAAAATATGAGTTAAATTACAGTTATGAGTAAGTTACAGAATTTTAGGCAGCTCAGACAATCTGTGTGAGGATTACAAATGCTCATGACTTTTGCTCAGCTGCAGTCCCATTTTCTAGTGGAGCCAAGCACAACACTCTTAGGCTTGACTGGGAGTAAGTCTGTGTCTGTTTTTCATGATCCTTTTTACACTGCTCAGTAGTCTTTTGACAGCTTACTGGCAGCTTTTCACTTGCCCCTGTTGTGGCATGGAAGTGGAATGAAGGGAATAATATTCTCAACGAAACCCTAAATATAGATTTATTGAAGTGAAGATTTACAATACTATACCAATACCTTAATTGGCACACTTAATCAGTTTTGTTAGTTTTAACTAAATCTTGAGTAGCTGGTTGTTACCTGACATTTTGGAATCTGAATGACTATGTGAAAGCTGCTTCCAGTATTTTGTATGATTTTTCTCTGCTAAATTAATTTTCAGATGTTCATTCCTCATAAAGAAAATGAGCATTTGCTGAAATTCATCGAAGTAAAACTTGGCTTAAACACAACTAAGTAAGTTTATTTAAACTCTTTACACCTTCCAAGATATTCAAACTTTTGAAACTGCTCTGGGAAGTGTAACATTTTAGTGGCTTGTGAGACTTTTGTAGAGAAGCTAGGAAAATAGTTTAGTTATCTGTTGTCTGGATTTAAGATTGAAGTAAAAAAATATGCACATACAGAATTTACTTAGAGTATTGAGGTTTCCAAGGCACTTCAGTATTTTTCATGCCTTGGTGTGAAAGCATTTAATGGATTTTTGTTCTCTTGCGATGTTGAATAGTGAAAACTTTCTACCCTGTCTAGGGTTTCTAATGGGACTTGAAGGCAAAGGTGATAGGGTAAAGGTAGCAGTACTAGCTTTTTATAGCCTAGAAGAGAAGGCTCTGGAAAGAGTCATGAACTATTACTACTGTCTCAAAAGAGGCTTGGGTTGTGCGTATCCTGAAGCCCCCCATATGTTTTGGAAGAAATTAGGACAAGGGACTTCTTAAAAGTCAGAAGGAATGGTTGTGATTCTAAGAATAAACATCAGTATCTGTAAAAGAGTTGGATGTTGGACTGCAAGAAGATGCCATAGCAACGGATTTTCTGGAAAACTTCCAATGGAGTGTTAGTGAGGACTGACCTGGACCCAAGCCAAGACTTGCAATTCTGTGCAGGAATTGGAACTTTCTCCTAAGAACTGCATCTCTCTTACAAGAAACTACTTCACAGCCTTTCAGGGCAACACGTGGAAAATGACATCACACTCAACTGAAACTGTTGGGAAACTTTTGGAAGACAAGATGTAGCAATGTTGGCTAAGAGCACACACACATACCCATTCTTAAGTGTTTTGCAAGAAAAGAAAGGATTCCTGGTCAGGATTTCAGTTTATTCAGCGCCCAGGTATTAACGGATTTCCCTTTTTACCCCGGTGACTGACTGCGTATCACTTTTCAGGTTGTCAGACTCTGCCATGAAGCCAGAGATTGAGACAAACTGAATGCTTTTATGCCTGAAACACTGTGTAACTGTGTATTGGAATTTTGACTTACAGCACAAAAGCTTCAAGGTCTGTCTTCTAAGGCCAGTTTGGACATGCCCAGCTGTTAATCTTAAACCTGATTCTGTCTAATTGAAAGTGGTTCAGTCCTTTAGTCTTCCCTTGGGAGAAAATGAACAGAGGGAGGAAAGCAAAACAAAATCAGACAAGAATACATTCACAGCACCACAGGCTGCAGCAGTTCCAGTTGAGAATATGCACTGACAGTGCTTCTTGGCAGAGTGTATTATCTTCCGGCTTGTTAACTGAGAAAAAAGAGTGATCAAGTGGCTTCAGCTACAGAACTAGAATTTCAACATAAAGGATTTTATTCCTGGCAGTGCCTCAGGCTTCTTTGTGATCTCAGATGACCACTTTCCCTTCTTCATCTCCTTGTTTGGAATGAGGACAAGCATACCATCTTGCATCAATATCTCTAAAATCTTAATCCACTGTGACAACGAAGTGCTTTGTGGTCCCCACAATGGAGTTATATAGGAGGTTGGGCTTTTGTGGTATAAAGGAGTTGTAGTCTGATCTCTTCAGATCACAGATACTTTTTGGGAAGATAAGCTTTTGACAGTTACTCTACAGAGTATTTCCAAAGCAGTTTCAAATGATAAAAAGATAACTTTTCAAAGGTGAATTTCAAGTAGTTTCCTATGACGTGAATAGGTTAAACTGCATTTGTTTTGTGCTGGGTTGTTGGGTTTTTTCCTAATCTGTGGGATATTGTTATTGTTTTTAACGGAGTGTTTTTGCCTTACTAGGAATTTTACAATGAACTGGCTCCTTTGTCAAGAATCTCTTCAGGCACCCTCCCAAGACTTTTTTTTGCGACTAACACAGACATCACTGTTGCCTTTTTATATTTTAGTATTAATTATCTGCCTTTTTTCTGTAACTCAGGTCATTTTTAGGAGAATTTGGTAAGTAACTTGTTTATATGAAAAATAAGTTAAAAATAAGAGGCTCCTGGATACCTAAGGGAATGGTCATTATGTTTGTTGCTCCAAAGTTTGTGTACCATTGAGCTTGTCAGGGTGTGAGCACCAGTGGGAAGGCCTACCAGAGCCTCCTAAAGAAAAGTCGTTTAGTGGGGAGCTTCTTGAGTATCCCTCCAGTCAGGACAGGGAATTGTCATTGGTTTGTTTCCCCACAGGTGCAATTCCTGCAGAGCTCTGGCTAATGTTTGCTGCTGTGTTTATGTGTCTTCAGAGAAAGATGTTATAGCTGTAATTCTCCTTCCAACAGCAAAGTTATCTACTTGTTGCTAGAATTTGCTTTTCTGTTTTGGATTTGGGATTTTTGGTTTTTTCTTTTAAGTTTTTTTTAATCCTTTAATAATCTCAAAATATTTTTTCCATTCTTCATAAGGAAACTTACTATAAAAATGTAACCTGAAATCACATCGTGGTAGAAAGAATTGTCATCTATTTTATGCCTTGCTGTCTTGTTAGTAGAAAATGTTTCATTGCAAGATTTTGGTTATGATTTTTATTTATAATATATTACTATAATTTATAATAATGTGACTAAAAGCTACTTCTGTTATCTCTGTTGTAAAATGGTGCACACATTCCATACACAGTTATCATCCCGCAGATTCCCTTATTCTTTACCAAGCTAATGGTATAAAGGAACTTAAAATGCATGTTCAGCATGATTCATCTAAATGTTTGTAGAGTGTACAGGCTCTTAAATTAGACTGTCTCT
>VYZT01016025.1:42419-63222 GCA_013400735.1 Pomatostomus ruficeps
TGAATTACCTTAAAGTAAGATTTATGGTCATAGGCAGTGATCCCTTTGTATTAATTTACAGCCATTGCTCCAGAGAGGTTGCAGTCTAAAACAAGGGACAGTGGGTACTGATGGGTCATTGATCAAGTACAAAAAGCGAGTAAACAGTGCAGCAATATTATATGCTATGATACAGAATGATCTCAGTGTACTGCTGACTTAAAAGTATTTTTATTGGCAACTTTTCCTGGGATAATGTCTGAATTAAGTGATGTCTCATTTTCTCCAACTGCAGTGGTGAACCACTGAAAGAGACAGTTAAACTTGAGGATGGTCGAATTGGAGAGAGGCCAGAAATAGTTTATCATGTAATTCACACAATTTTGCTTGGTTGTCTAGCAATGTGTTTGGAAGGGTAAGTCTGATTTTGATGTACCTCCTTTGAAAGCAACAGAATTCCTTACTGGACATGATACATCATTTACCCCTTTGAAATTCACCCACCTTGACATATAGTGATACTACTTAGGAGGGGAGCAGTCAAAGATAATTTTGATTATAAATCGGATAGGGTTATATGAACAATTTTGTTTGGTCTCTTTAACATGTTTTCCAGGTTTTAATATAGCCAAGATCCAAGACATTAATTGAATCACATTTTAATCACTTTCTTTATGATATTTAAGTGTAGAACTGTGCTGTAATTATTTTTAGCAAGAGCTTGTGTAGTGTTTTGATGAACAGAATAGTGCTGGAGTATTGGGACATGGAAGATTTCTTACTCGTCTTCTTGTGTGTTGGCTACCATGAAATGTACCTTTGCTTGACACATTAAAGCAGTGGCAGAACTAATTTCAAAAGTATTGTGTTAGCCCGTAAAGCTAGAGAAGCTGATGTTTGGAAGACATTATTGTTCTAATCTTGTTTCTCAGCTTAATCAGCTTGAAGATGTCAGGCTTCTGTTTTTATTAGGCTCCTCATCCTAAAATCTAAATATTTGCAAATATTGCTTAAAGTGAGCAGACTGTTGTGTTATCATGTAGTGGTTTTAAGTTGACTAGTGTATCCTTAAGAGGCAGACAACACCAGAAATCATAAATCGTTAATTAAATATTGTCCTTTCCTTTCTTCAGGAACTCCCTTGTAGTACATTGTCTGTACAGTTTTGCCAAATAGCTGCTTTTTACCCCTTCTTGGCTGGAAAGCTACAACAGCCATGTGACTTTACTATTCTCTTTGTTTTTCTTTCATCCTCCCCTGAACTCTGTGAAGGATTTTGTCATCTTTTACTTTGGATCTTGTTCCTCCATCTTGCAGCAGATAATCAGGTGGCAGCTCTTCTGCTAGAGATTTCCTTGGTTTACCCTTCAGTGCCATCAAAGTTGACCTCAGATTGTTTGAACATCCAGACTGTATTTGACATAAAAAAAAACTGTGCATGTTTTTATAATAGTTTGAGTACAGAGGCATGCACAGGGTCCCAACTAAGTTATTGCAGTGTTTTTCAGAATGAAATATCTATGGACACCTTATGTTTGCATGCTTGCTGCATTTGGTGTGTGCTCTCCTGAACTTTGGATGACGCTTTTCAAGTGGCTGCGACTGAAAGCTGTGCACCCAATACTGCTGGTGAGTTGCTGTTGCCAAAGTCTTGGAAAATACAGCTAGCAAGCATATAGCTTTGCAAACAACAGTTACCTAAGACCCATGAAAGAACCCATGAAAACAACAGGTTGTTCTATGAGCAGTGGATCGCATATAGTCTGCTTTTTCTGTGTCTTTCGTTCCTAGTATCACGTGTTCTCCTGGTGATAAAGTTGTGTTCACTCTACAATGTTTCCTCATAAAAAGCAGAGCTGTCTTCATCTCCCTTTCACTCATCTCAACTTCTTTTAACAAATCTTTGAGACCTCAATCTCTCTGTCGTATCTAGTTGGGATTGGTCAAGGTCATGCACGTCTTAGGAGGAATACAGGAGAAAATGTACAGGTGCGCAGGGAAGACATAAGCCTTGTTTCACTGAGAAAGGAGTCTTAAACTGTGATAGTAAGGTGTATTTAACTGCTGAGACTAAAACTGCTTCATAAGAAATGGTAAGTCAAATTACTTTGCATAAGATTTGTTCATATATGGCCATTAAAGAGAAGTATTGTGACTGAAGTTAAGCTTGTAGTTACAGTGCAGACAACTCCCTTGCTTCCAACCCTGGCTTTATTCTCAATATGACAAGAGTTGCTTTGTGTGATTTTTAGCCGCTTTGTGCATTGATTTTAATAATAAAATAGGGATAGGATATTGCCTACCCTAAATTCAAGAGGCTTATGGGAATAAATATATTATACTTAGAAGTTCATTATGTCTCCTGTGAAAACACCATACACTGCTATATCAGAAACATTGACTGTGTTCTTTCAGTCAAGGAGTAACAATATGTTCAGGTACATGGTAAGCACATTCTTTTATATACTTCATGCTTTCTGTGATACAGACCTGCTTTTTTACTGTTAACACAGTAGATGTATTAGTGGCTTATTATCAAAGGACTGCCTTGTGTGCATTCCTTACCAAATGTTTCCTGTACCATACAACCTATTTTCTCCTCCTTGCAAAGCAAAAATTATATCAGCTAGAATGATGGTATGCTGAAAGATGGGTTCTGGGTCTTGCATATCAATAATGCTAATTGAACCAAGGCATCGACAACATCAGAGGTTTGAAATGCTTGGTTTTTTCTTTTCTCATATTTTCTCACTGCATTTGAATGTGAGGTGATTACTTTCTTCTGTTCCCTACATCATGTGCACATGGAATCATTGTTACTTGAGTAGTAATTAACTGTTCCTAAAATTGGTTGTAAAGTTTTTCTGAGTCAAATGAAGCCTTCCATGCTAAAGTAGGCAAATTCTTGTTTGAGGAAAGTTTTTTGCCTGGTAGAAAACCACAAAGTTTCACCTACTGTCTCACCTACCCTAAGGTTTCAAGCATAAAAATTGCATACTGTATGAGCAGAACCAACAGACACCTCAATGTTGAAGAATGGTGCATAATCCATTTTCTCTAATATGTACTTTCTAGGCTCTAATTCTGAGTATGGCAGTTCCCACTATAATTGGATTCAGCTTGTGGAAAGAGGTAAGAAAGGTATCTTTGTGAAGTTTGCTTTGTGTGTAGGCAGAATATGAGTCAAAATAATGAGCAAATATAATGAAATACACTCAGTGAAATTAGATATATGTGATGAAATTGAAGCTGTCACCCAGTGAAAATATGTTTTGTTTTTAAAGAAAACTGTTCACTTTTTTCAGTATAAGATATTTGACAGTTTAATTTGTTAATGATCACTTATTGTAATTAAGAAGTGTTTAAATTTAAATGAAGGCTTTATTATATTCAGCTGTTAAGCTTTGGATGTATAAACTGAGTCAACAAAGAAAATACTGCCAAATGAAAACACAGGATATTGAAAACTATGTTGCCTCAATCTTAATTTGAGTGAGAAGTGAAGTAAGATGAAGTAAAATTACAGGAGGCCATATGCAAATAATCTGTTTGAAAAGCTCCCATCAAATTATAATGGAGTTAAATTCTTTGTGCAGACCATTGTGTCGAGGTGTGTACCCACTACAATACAGGGAAGAAAAGCCACACATGTTTCCACGCGTGAAATGATTACTTAGTTCTTTGTTGCAAGTCACAGAAAGACTAGGGGTATTGGAAATTATTTTTTAAGCTTCTGTGAGTGCAAAAAGTATGTGAAACATCTCATAAAGTGTAATCCTCTGCTATACTGGCATAGCTTTAAAATAGTTTGGATAGTCTTCTAAGAGTTCATATATAGAAACCAGTCTCGACCAACAGTATCTTAATAGGTTTTGTAACATCTATCTTACATTGCAACCAAATTTTCTGTTGTAGCCTGACTGATGGAGCAATAGGTAGTTTGTAAAAAAAGCTAGAGTTGCTCAAAACAGTTATGAAATCTGTTACAAAAGAGGAGACTAATTTAGTTAACCAAGTAACTATTTTTCAGATTGTTTTAATGAAAGCAGTGTGGGGGTTTGGACTCTAGAGGGCTTCATCCATTGCAGATCCAGCTTCTGCTTTTAAGCAGTGGTGAATAGTTTGCTCTCCAGATTCATAACTCATACCTGAGGTTGGGAATGTTGATTAGAAGTAACGAAGCAGCAAAAATGCCTTGAGACTCCTAATCTGTTACCATGACTATAAAAGGCTGAGTGTATAGCTCACCATCTTTTTGCTTGGCTGCCTTCTGACTGTGTCTGGCATAGTCCCTCCTCTAACTAGGTTTTTCCAGGTGCTGGGAGTGATGAGTAAAGCAGCTTCTCCTTGGGGTGGCCGCAGCGCTTCCTCTTCTCCTCCCTCTATTCCCGGAGTCGTTCCAGTGTATGTGTAACAGCAGTGCTTTCAGCCCTGACACAAACAGATGGCAGCTGCTCTTGTGCTGGTTGTAGACTGCTGTCACTTGACAGCTGAGTTGTCCAAGTAATAGGAGTGGAAACTCCTCAGTTAAGAGCAGGCTCCCACTTCTAACTGTCTGTCCACTGTGACTGTCCCAAAGTAAGTTGTCTGGCATAACCTGTAAACATTATTCTTTTCCAAAGGAGCTGACATCCAGTAACTTTCACTTAGCATTTACTACAGCATGTACACGTACCTGCTCCAGCCCCTCAAGGCTGGCCAGTTTCTAGCCATGCATTTCTCAGATAAATGCTCCTAACGTCTCAAGGACTGACAAAATCTCCTGTCTTAATAAAGGACCTCAAACCTGACAGGGTAGGGAAGCCATGATACAGGGCTGCAATCTGGCCTGGTTTGAAAGAGGTGACATTCTCTCGCTTCACAGAATCCCTCCTTTTCCCAATATGGTTTTCAAGAGCATAAACTGCGATATCCCACTTCATACAATGTAGTGTGCTTTCCTTCACTGCAGTGATTGAAGTCAGAAGCAAGTCCAGGGCACATTACCAGGGCTTTTCTAGGAAATTTCTTCCCTTCTATCTTGCTTGCGTAACACCTTTTCATCAAGTCGCAACAGTTCAATCCCTCCTGCTTAAGTAGATTTATCATGAGAGATTTATCATCTTAGTTCAGTGCCCTTATTTGTAGGCATTTGCATATGACCGCCTGAACTATGGTTTTGCTGCATTTAAGGCCCACTTAATGTTGATGGATGTTGTTGCTGCTATTTGTTTATTCATTTTTAATTGTAAGTATTTCAATGAAATAGAGATGAGAACTTCTATTTAACATAATTATTTTGGAGAGGGTCTCCTGCTATCCAGTAAGTGTAAGATGGGTTTTGCAAGATGTTCAAGCAAAATCACCAGTCAGGAGGGAAAACTCTTGAAACCCATTTCTGTTGTGTCACTTAAGTCCTTAATATAATGACATGCTCTATAGATATTTTTTTAACTCTAAGTAACCAAAAACATTTCCATCAGTTTTTCCCTAGAATAATGACAGAGCTTACAGAACTGCAAGAATTCTATGATCCTGATACAGTAGAACTTATGACATGGATAAAGTAAGCATGAAGTCCAACATTTCTGTTTTACTACTTTTTGTAAGGGTATTTTTATCTCAGCAGTTTGTAGAGCTACCTCTGTCAAGCTGGGTTTTCCCTTGCTAAGTCATTCAATGATGCATGGGGGAAGAAGTGTATATATTAAGTTTGATATTGTTCCCATGAAAAGAAACAGGAGTTTATCATTGATTATAGGAGAAAATCCTGAAACACACGAGCAAGTCATGTTAAATGTCATTGTGAGACCTAGTTTCCAGATAAAGGTGGATATCTTAGTACTTGCTTCTTTGCATGCTAACTTTTCATTAGATTACAGGATTCACATTGATTGAAATGCCAACAGGGGACAAAACCACTGAAATGTTATGTGCATAAGCCAATAAAATGAAATGCCTGAATGTAAGGATGAGAGACTTTTGTCACGATACATGGAGAGGAACATGTATAATTCAGACTTCCCCTTTGACCACAGCGAGTATGGAGCTGTGTTTTATAGCTCATACTGAACATATACACAGCTAATACCAAGTCAAGCTATTTTCACAGACATGTTTTTCTTACCACCAAAAGTTTCAGAATTGCATTCTGCCTCATTAAATCTAACTTCAAACTATGACATTAGGAACTGCACTTTTCTGAAAATTAGATCCCTTGTGTTCAGATAACTTAGCTTTAACTGTATTCTTTTAGAATATTACTTTCTGTATTTATGTAGTCTTTAATGTCAACCTGCTGGTCTTCAGAAAAGGCAAGGCTGGTAGTTAGTGTTCCAGCCAATGTCTTCTTGTTATTGTAGGTAGTGTATGTTGTTTGTCACTGCTGTAGCTCTTCAAGGAAGCAAGTGGAATAATGCCAAGTACCTAATGACTTTTATGTTAGTCTGCATATACTTCAAGTACCTAATTAATCATGGTGAATTTCATTGAGATTCACTCAGCTCTGAGCAATTTGACTCCCCTTATTTGTAGCAGCTGTTCATATTTCTAAAGAAAATAAAGATTTTTTTTACTTATGGATATACTTAGCTATCCATATTGAAATTTTAATTCTATGTCATTTTACAGTATATTTTCTTAAAGTCTTTTCTCTGATACTATGAATTTAATTTGAATTTTCTCTACAGAAATTGCCAAAGTCTGTAACAAAGTGTGACAGTGATTTTCTTTCACTAATACAGAAATAGAAATAGTCAAAAAATTATACCAAACCCAGAAACATAATTGCTGTAGACATTATTCTGTATGCTGACATTATTTTCTCATAGGTTATGAAATACATGGTCCTAGACATCAAGTTACAGCAATAGTAAATTGTTATCTTACAAGATAACATCATGTTGTTTCTCCCTCTACTTACCATCTCTCCCAAGCTTGTTTTGTCAAGAGTTGGCAACCATTCAGAAAAGCAATACTTGGATCCATTCCAGGACCACTCTGAATGGTGCTTGGTGGATTGCAAGGAGGAGAGAACTACCATCAGCCCTTGCCCCAGCAGGAACCCTTCCTTTCAAACTCCATATTGCTGCAGGTCTGAGCTTTCCCTGGCAAGGAAAGTACTGCCACAGCAACACTGTCACCAATTGTAATTAGACCCCCAGTGATACCATTCTGCAGCACCCTAACAGATCCCACCATGTATAAAATCGTTTTGATGAGTGCATCCAGTACTCAGATGTGTGTGTTGGTGTTGTTTTTGCAGACGACAGGCTCCTGTGGCTGCGGTGTTTGCAGGCAGCCCACAGCTCATGGGTGTGATTAAGCTCTGTACTGGATGGATGGTGTCGAGCTTGCCTTTGTATAATGATGATGATCTTCTGAAAAGAAATGAGAATGTGAGTATCCCATTCTGCAAGTGTGACATCTCACAGGAGCTGTCTTCCTCTTCACCCAAATGTAATGAAAAAAAAATCAAATGTTTTAGAAGGGAGGAGGACATAGGAGTCCAGCAGACAGGGAAGGGATTATCCAAGTAGATTATCAGTGCTTCACTCTGGACAGAAACAAATATCAAAATACTATTTCTGAAGACTTCTCAGGCCACTTGAAGTATATAAGATGAGAACTTGCCATCATCACAGACAAATACTTCCCATTCAGCTGGCCATTGCTTCACTGCTTTGGAGATTTCAAACCCAAACTTTTTATAGCTTGGTGTGTACATATAGTTTGTTATTGCAGATAGGTTGTCATTTGGCGGGGGGTGGAGGGGGTGGTGTCCCAGTATTTGTTATCACGGATTTTTGCATTGCATGAACATATTTTCTCAATTTATAGATTTATCAGATCTATTCGAAGAGGTCAGCAGAAGATATTTATAAGATACTCACATCTTACAAAGCCAACTTTCTGGTTATTGAAGATTCAATTTGCAATGAAGTGGGGCCTGTAAGAGGATGTAGAGTTAAAGATCTGTTGGATATTGCTAACGGTCATGTAAGTATTGGTGAGAAAAAATGAATGTTTGAATGCATAAATAATTAAATTAAAAATAAATCTTCTAATGCTGGTCTTATTTCTTCTCATTGTAATTTACATATAGACAAAAACTCATAAATTTTAAAAGTGAACAGTTAAATTTTGGATTGTCTGTTTCTTAAACTTGTAATCTTACCCAGTACTATATAACTACCCTAATGCCTCCTAATACATGCGTATCTAGCTGTGCTGCTTTTCTGCCAATCATTAAATACCATTTAACTATATATAAATGTTCAAGATTGACACCTGAAGAAGTTATTAAAAAAGCAGTGAAGTTCTGTCTCAGTAGACATTCTTTACTAGTTTTAAAGATGAAATTTTAAAATGGATAAACTCAGTTCTTCTAAAACTCTGCCTGGGATGAGGACCAGCCTGCCATTTAGTTCAGTACAGCCTGTTTGATTCTGATGAGGGTGCAAGTCTATTCAGTTCAGCCTTGCAGATAAGTTAGCACACCAAGAGATAGTTTAAACCACATCTGGTAGAGGGATTGGTTGAATAAACTGCACCATGAGTGCTGCTTCAGTCATTGCCGTGTTCTGTCTCTTTGGATATTGATAGTGCTGCTCTTGCTGCTGAAGTAGGGTATAAGATGGGGTTCATCAGGTGATCTTACTGCCACTTGTTCATTGGCTTCTTGGAAATCCAGCAAAAATTTTGATTTTATAAAGGTGGGGAGTGACCTTAAACTCCTTTAAAGTTTCATTGCTTATTGTCAGGTCAAAAGGAAAGAGGGAGTCACCAGTTACTTTTAAGCAATCCCGGGTTACCTACATTTAGTTGCTTTCATGTCCAAGAAGGAACCTAAGCACCTATTTGACATCACAGTTGAAAGTGTGTTAACTATACCAAGTGAATCCTTGGTTTGAATCCTTTTTTTTTTTCTTTTCTTTAATGGGGAGGACATACATAGGTTACTTGTATGTAGTCTTGCTTTCCCTTCTTGAGGAAAAATCCAAAGTGATAATCTGTGTTCATTATCTTACAAACTCTACTTTTGATGAAACACAGTTCAAAAGCACTTGTAATGCAAGCAATTCATTCCTGTAGCTGCTTTGTCTTGGGGGAATAATTTATAGGAGTGGTATGTTACTAGGGGATTACTCTTTATTTCCCCAGGAATCTACAGCTGGTGTCAGAGTCACTTCTAGGTTTCCTAACTACTTTATCCAGGAAGGATATTATCTCCGTTTTTCTATTAACTTCCTTACCATTGCCAAAATCTGTTCTTCCTTTCTTTGTTTTGCTGCTAAGATCATGTATACTGTGATTATTCCAGGATGTATCCAGTATACTGTACAATAACTAGAGTGTGTGTGTATGAATAACCTCCATCATTGTTAATCAGCACGTGTTACCTTTTAGTTTCTTCTCAGATCTGTGTTTGCATGAGTAAGTTCCTGTTTCCTGTTCACACTTAGGATCTCCACTAGAGCAATTAACCACAATTTCAGGATTCCATGCCCTCATACCCCTCATTCTCTCATCTCCCTCATTCTCTCATCTCCATGCGTCCTACATGCTTCTCTCTCACACATAAGCTTGATAATCCTTCTTGTGGTGTTTTGGTGGTTTTTTTTGTGTTGTTTTTTTGTTGGTTTCTTTGTTTTTGTTTTTGGGGGGTTTTTTGGTTTTGGTTTTTTGTTGGTGTTATTTTTTGTTGTTTGTCTGTGTTTCGTTTGGGGTTTTTTGTTTGTGGTTTTTTTGGGGTTTTTGTTTTTTTTGTTGTAGTTTTTGTTGTTGTTTTGGGGGGAGTGGTTAGTTTGGGTATATTGGGGTGTTTTTCAGAAAACTGACATAGTTTGTTCTAGTAAGTTAATAAAGGGTATTGTCTCAGGAAGCTTTAAACAAATCTCTCAGTTTGCTTGCTAACAAAACTTGTCTAAGTCATATTGGAAGATTATCAAGACATTCCAAAGTAGTGGAAACTAGTGCACATATATTTGGAGACTACAACTGCAGTATTTACTTATTCCCAAAGTAAGTGAGACAGTCTACAGTGTGTTAGGTTGTTGACAGACCTATGGATGTGTTTTGCATTGCTGTGTTTAAGATAAGTATTACTTTCTAGCTTGTGCTACATCCTGTAGTCCTAGTTCAGTATCTTGTTTCTGACACTGGCTGAGAGCACAGGTTTACTGATAGGGAAAGACAAATATTTTCCAGCAGTCTGCTGCTGAAGGACTGTAGCTCAGGGCAATTATCTTTGTGTTTGGCAGCCACTGGTGAGTTTTTCTTCATAGTTCGTCCCCCCACCTTTTTTTAAAACCATGTAAATTTGCGCCATCAGTAGGAATAATAAAGGGATTTCTTCAAGGGTATCAGATAGTGGATGCTAAAATGTGCAGTTTGCATCCAAGTCAATTGGTTGGAATTTTGTAGGGTGATGTGCGTGAGTCTTTGGTCTTTATTAGGTGTGTCAAACTTACTTGACCTGGAAAAGGTAATTGAGATTTTCCTTTTCTTCATACTGGTATGCCCTGTGTTGATGAGGTTTGAACTGCTGGTTAAATGTGGCATATGGGTAATTTCCACTGCTGTTGTTCCTTATAATATGAATTAAGACACTCGTTTTAATATCTGCTACTTTGACAAAGGGATTAATTCATAAAGACTGTTTTAGGTGGTTAAACAAATTATAGGGGAATGTGTTTTCAGTTTATTGGAACTGTACAATGTGGAAATTGAATGTCTATCATAAATGAAATTTACAGAATACAAAAGTTAATTAAATGCACAGAATTACATTCTGTAACCACTTATCTTCAGTACTGTAATTAGGTCTTTTTCTTTCTGACAGGTGGTTTGTGAGGAAGGTGACAACTATGCCTACTCAAAATATGGACGGTTTTGTCATGAAATCAAAATGAACTATTCTCCATATGTGAATTATTTCACTCGAGTATACTGGAACAGATCCTACTTTGTATATAGAATCAACACTGTGATATCCTTCCAGTCATGAAAAAGCATGCAAGCTTCTTTCTGAGGATTGATCGTGAATGAATTTCAGTTGGTAAAGTTTCTTTTGATCAAGGAAGTTTAGTTTTGCAGATAGATGTGCACACATGCAGTGTACTGACAACTTTATTTTACCAAACTGAAATTCTTTGATTTACAGATCAGCAGACACATACACCATCC
The DNA here is from genome assembly GCA_013400735.1 of Pomatostomus ruficeps. Lineage (NCBI taxonomy): Eukaryota > Metazoa > Chordata > Aves > Passeriformes > Timaliidae > Pomatostomus > Pomatostomus ruficeps. The sequence continues at coordinate 53,565 of VYZT01016025.1, forward strand.
TTGAAGGAAACGGGAACATTTATCAATTTTTCAATCTCTACGTGTTACAGTCTTCCATGTTTTTACATTTTTCTTCCCATTATAAATCATCTTTATCGTCATGTAAATGAGATTTCTAACTTTAGTGTTAGAGAGCTGATGTGTGTAGACTTCAGTAAATACAGAAAAATTCTTTAAAAAGCTCATTTAAGTAATTTAGCTTTTATTTTTTAGCAAGAAGGCAATTGGTATCCCAAGTCTTTTCAAGTAAGTGTTTGGATTTTTAGTTTGGGCTTTCTTTTTGTTGTGTTTTAATTCTTCCTGTCTTCCATGGTAAACATTTATGTGTTTATCAAACACACATTTATACATCTTATGTGTAGCTACATAGCTTGTATAAATCAAATAAGGAAGATTTTGTTTAAACAAAACGTCCATAGATTAAGGCACTGATCCCTACATTGTTGTCTCTGTTGTCTGCAGAGACGCGTTGGTGGAAATGCTAGGAATTAGACCTAGCAATAGGAGCTGACGAGCTCAGCTCTTCAGTTTGGGAAGCACTCATCTTCAGCATTTCTCCACGCTTAAGTGTGTATGTGTGTATGCATAAGTGTGTCTTTCTTAGCAGCCTCCAGAATGGGCCAGTATTCCACAGAATGCCATACTTGTTTTCAGGCAAGTGTAGCAGGACAGCCAGGTTTGCTTCTGAGACTTCTGCACTTCAGTTTCACCCTCTGTGTATGTGGCCTGGAATATGTGTGTGTGTGGGGAGGGTGGGTGATGCTCATTTCATTCAACTTATTATGCAATAGCTATATTAAGATAGTGCCATAACTGATATTTAAAACACTATATTCACCATCATTAATAAATAGTGGTACAGATGTTCATAGCTATTTTTATACCAATTATGCAAATACAAAGATCTTTGAAAATTTGAGAAAGTACCCTGCAGTTTTGCTTCCCTCTGAAATGTGTCCTTGTTATGTGACCCCCTTTGCCTCTACAACTCTTTTTCTTAACAAATTATCTGTTCATCCTGTTCATTGCTGGCTGATAGACTTTGAAGAGAATGAATGATGTGTTAATTCCAACTCTGGGCCTAAACCTAGTGTTGAGAGTGGAAAATCCAGTAAAAGGTAACAGTAGCTTTACTTAACATAGGTGTAATGGGACAAAAAGCCAGGACTAAGTTTTGGAAGAAGTTGCTCACCCTTTAGGAGTTACCTGTAGTTACAAATTCATGGCCCACGTTCTTGGTAGACCTGGCCCAGAGACCAGTCTATCAGGCACATGGAAATGATTCTTTGGAGCCCAGATGTCTTTAATGAAGGATCTGGCAAAATAGGATGAATCCCCAGCTGAAAAATCTGCAAACCATTCTGCAAGTGGAAGCTGCAAAACAACCCTTACTGCAAATCAGAGATTTTAACTCTGAAATTAATAGGAACTGCAGCATGTTGTTGTATGTCCATGATTCTTCTCTGCTTTATGCAGATATACTTGCTTACTTTACACTGACACGTAGTGCTGAGATTTTTTAAAACTTGTTATCACTTTTGGAGTGATTTAAAAGAAAAAAGCTTTATTGTTGTAAAAGTCAATATGTCCATAATCTGTTTTTTACTTTCAGTTATATTTTTAGGCCTATGAGTCTTGACAAAATGCTAGATTACGCATTTTATTTGAAACCAATGCTCAGATAAATCCATCGAATATAGTGTGTACCTGTGTGTCTGCTGGAGTGCAGGCTGCATTTATTTGTTTGTGCACAAGTGCATGTTTTACTGCACTGGGCTGTTTCAGACTACTCAATTACTGTATACCAATAGAAGCTCATGTATTAACTTGAGCTGTGGCAGGCCTGCAGAAACCCGCTCTGTATGTGTGGATATAGATGTAGCGTTTGGAAGTAATTTTAGAGTTCTTTTTCCCATTTAAGTTTGAATCACTGTCAAGGAATTACATGTCTGTGTGTGTCAGTCATTTAATCTCTTGAGGTTTGTAATTCACGAATATAACTTCGTATCAGCAATAAGGCATTCCAGGTAGCAAATTTCAGGGTTACAACTGTACTTGGGTAGACGAAGTTGCAGAGCTAACGGCTTCATGCCTTAGACTGCCATGCCAAGATGCAACATTTAACTGTCCTTGACTGCCTTTTGTGTTTTACTGCAGTGTTGTGTGTGTTACCACCTAGAATGTAGTTTGAACACCTACATGTAGAGCACACATATTAAGAAAACCACAAACAAGGCCACCCACAGATCTAAACAAAACTGTCTTGTAGCACGTTAGCCTTTATACATGTTTAAATGAATGAGTTGAATTTTATTTGGACTGTAACATAGTTACTGTTATTAGTTTTGTCATAGTTTTTAAGATGTATTCTTTATACATCAATTGATTCTGCTTTAGGAGAATCATTTAAGATTTTTACCTTGCTTTTTATATTAGAGAAAATTATATTGCAGCACCATTGGCACAGCAGCCTTAAGTAACAGAAGGAGCCTTTTATTTGGGAGAACATTGTGGTTATTCGTGTAAAAAGGCATAACTAAAACAAGTGACTGGAAGAATCATGTCTTACAAAGAAAGTGAGTGAATTTCTTATCCAGCTATGGACTAGCAAAAATATTGTCTAATCTCAAGCTTCTGTGAAAAACAGTAAGTTCCAGTGATATCCCTCAGTAGGACAGCAAGAGGGCATAATTACACCAGACTTGTGCAGACAGCCCTGGCTTGGTTTTCAACCAGATTACAGGTTTAACTCCCTGAAAGGGTTGTGGGAAAGTTTTACAAAGTTTTATCTGCTTTGCTGTAGATGTTGCAATTAAGTTGAAACATGTGCCTTGCAAGCTTTTATTAAACAAACAAAAACCTCAATTCATGTTTCTTTTTGTGAAGATTTTTTTAAAAATTCCTGTCCCTCTGATTTCTAGAGTTTCTGTTGTGTCTTAATATGCCAAGGATGCCCGAGTCCTAAGTGGTGCAGCTGGGATGTCCCAGCCATCTACCAGCTGTTCACTGGGAAGAATGAGAATTTGCATAGCTATTTGTGTGGCTATTTTGCTGGCTTATTTCCTTCTTCACATTTCCAGTTTCTAGTATACTTATCTTAGTAAATGCAAAAAAATCAACTTGAAAGAATAAATTAGTATAGTATTTTCAGGCACCCACCTGTTATCCTCAGACTTGTTATCCTGTGAATTAAAGTTTGACCAACCCACAGCTAAACTAACATGCACAGTTTTGTCTTAATCTTAAAAAATGCTCTTTCACTTCCTGAATTATCACATACTTGAACTCAGATTTGACAGGAGATGCTTGAGACTAAGGAAAGGTATTTCTGAGCATAAACTTCTATTCATATTATTTTAAAAAACATTGATTTTATTTCTTCCAAAGTAAATGGAAATAAAATTCAATACAACACAATCTTAAATACAGTTTCCATGGAGGGGAGGGAATAAGGAGGAAATACACAAATATGGAAGAAAGAGGGCCAAAAGGTTTCGCAGGCACTGAAAATTCTTCCAACTATTTGCTCTGGTGGCATTACTGTTTACTGAAAGGTAGAGGCTAAGGACCAAGTCTTGTTCTTACCACCTTATTTTCACTGAGTCATCTGCAAGTGTCCAGACCTTGTGACATTCCATCAGCTTTTCCATGCAATTCACATGAAAAGGAGCTGCAAGATCAGGTTGTAGGGATTCTAAGGTGTCCCTGAAATACTTCTTAAAACTTCATATAACCTGTCCTTCATCCAAAACTCCAGCAGGAGAAAGCGTAGGCCATGCTTGTGAATGCATGGGTGTGTGCACACATGATGTGTTTGCATTTAGAGTTGTCTGTTTTACTATTGTGTTTTGGAGATGGAATGAACAACTCCTGTTACCACTAATGGTGACTGAATTTGTAAGTCTGCGAAGTACTGATGGGCAGGTGGACTCTGGAGTACTGTGATGTTGGAGAGGAAAGAGAAGCAGAAGTTTATTCCAACACAAGCAATATTTCATGTGAAATAATACCTCAACATAAATCTGCATAATCATGCTTTAATACTCTTTTAAAACCTAACTTTAGAGGGGGAAAAAAGTGGGAATTCTGAGACATGTGGTGTGTTATCTTAATGATCTTTTCTACTTCGTCAGTACAGCTAAAAAAACAATCACTATTATGTTGCTGCACTCTTAACTATGCCAAATGCAGAACTAGTGATGCCTGAAGGTCTTCTGAATTCTTTTGTACTTCAACAATAAGTTTAAATGTAATTAATCCAACAATGGTTTTGGTTTCAGCACAGTTAAATATATGTATTTCTGCCTTTCAAAGTTTCAAACTTGTTTACTTCAGTAATGCAGAAGGATTATTGGTGGTGCTTTACTTGTTAACAGTGATGTTTAGCAGTAGTGTGTATGGCATATGGACTTCTCTACGTGCAGCTATTTAATAACAAGTCTAAGGAATACAGTTCCTTTTATCCTGTTTGTTGTCTTGGACAGTTTTTTATCAAAATAATGTATACATAGTAAATATTTTTCTCTTGTAACAATTTTTTTTCTGTGGAAAAAAAAAATTAATAAAAGCCAAGTCCAGAAAGTGTGGATTGTTTGGGACACAGAGCATTTTATCCTTTGAGAAATCAAGGGAAGACTGTACAGCATAGCTCAGATGTCTGTCTTGATGGGCAGCATAAACAGTCTTGCAGCTCTTGAGGACAAGCAGCCTGCTCAGACTGGATCCATATGTCGTGCTGGCTGTGACTGCCTGCTGAGACATACTTGTGTGAGGATGAACAGCACAGTATGAACTGCTTCATATGGAATTACTGAACTCTATGACTTTCTCCCTTAAGATCTTCCTACAGCAACATGTCACCTGGAAATAAATTGCTATGCAACGTCAAATGCTTACTGATGTAATTTTTTTAATCTACTAATGTATTATGTGTCTTGAATTTTTACAGATCATGATTACATGTTTTGGAGCTCTCTTTGTTTTTTACAATATTATTAGTAGAATGCTGCGCTGCGTTCGGGGGGGCACCGACCGTCCGTCCACAGCTTCAGGGGCTGTCCCAGCTGCTCCAAGGCACGGGAGGGCTGGCGAAGTTCCCATAGGGTTTCACCCAACCCACCGATGGTACAGGCGCGCCGAAGAAGGAGAGACAGGCCGAGGGGCTTCCCAGATGGTTTATTCGGCACTGGGGAAGCACCGGAACGGGGAGGGGGGTTACAGTTACATAAATACCGACACGAGGGGTTGGGGGGAGGGTACAACATCCAATGGGGGGGGAGAGTGAGGTTTGAATTTGGCGGGCTTTGTGTAGGATTACACAATACAGAGCCCTCCATGGGGTGGAGAACCAATACTGAGGGGGGATGGGAGGGGACATAGCAGAGCCTGGCCAATGGATAGACTGAAACTGGCCAGAGCACACCGCAACAGTAGAAGTCTTTGAATGCAGATTACTTTGTAATAATTTAGTGTGTAATGATACAAAAATCTTGATATAATTTTAGTTAAATTCCAAAGGCAGTAGAAATACCCTACAGAGCACTTCTCCAAAACCAGATCATTTAGCACCTGAAAAAAAATATGTCTTTACATCTTTATTTATAATGATTCTGAGTTTGAGCATTTATCAGACTGCTTTGTTTTAGGCTAGTTAGGAAACAAGCTGATGTTGAAGTATTCAAGTTTAGCCATTCAAGCAGCCAGGCTTTGTAGTTGCGTAGCTCAAAGGGGAATGGAGATTCCTGGCAGCATGAAATTTATGTTTGTATTTGTGTACTCTTCTATGCCTTCATGCAAAACTGAGACCATGGTTACTAGCTGTGAAATAGAGAACATTCTGTTATATATAGTAGAATTTATATTGATAAATGTCTATAAATAGGTGCATATGAGTTTTATGTGAGTCTGTATCTGTACAAAATATATGTTCTGTTTATAATCAATTATTCAGAGGTGTTTGGTAAAATTACTGTTGGTTTGGATTATATTCGACCTACATTGTAGTTCTGGGATCTGTTTGTAAGACCTAGTTTCCCAGATTTTCCCATTTTTGCAGTGACCCAGCTTATCATCCTTCAATCCCTGTATGCTTTCAGGTTGCTTAGGTAACAAATGTGATGGACATTTTTTAGTAGTGATGAGGTGGGGTGCATCTTGTTATGGATTAAACTACATACGTAGAATATACAAACATTAAGCAATCTTGAGTATTACAGAACTATTCAGGAGGTTGTAGCACATTGTCAAGACATACATTTACTTTCAGAACTTTGAGCAGCTTTACAATGCCTTGGAATTTCTTCCTGTTTCACAGTTACATACTGTCTGCTGTCAAGCCATGACTCCTGGTGCTGCTGTACTGACTGGTAATATAAAGACCCAAAACACGTTAAGACTGACTTTATTTTTAAGCTGCAGTAAATACCAGAATATTCTATAAGGTGAGGGTGAATATAAAGCGATGCCTTAAGCCATTCTCCCCTCTGAAGTAAGTTGAATGCAGCTCCCTTCTTCACTGCCTCATGTTGCACTCCCCGAGAGAGTCCGAGCGCAGAAGCTGTGGTCTCCCCGGAGCAAGAGTGCACCTGTGGTTTCCATGGCTGATCTGACTTCAGTTCTGGGCAATAACACAAAATCACTGCAGCAGAAGTGATTAAACCATTTATGCAATTTTAGAAAGGTACATTAAAATCAAGCCTGTCTTTCGTTTCATCATGAAAATCTATTTCTGAAACAGACATGCTGTCATTTTCATCTGTTTCAGCCTTGTTAACACATGGATAAATGCTGCTCCTTTTTTCTTTCTTTCCTTTTTTTGTTTCTTTCCTTTTTTTCTTTTTCTCTCCTCTCAAGTTGGCCCATTTTATGACAATCTGAGCTGTAGTCTGAACTCCTGGTTGCATTCCAGGGTCTTGTCCCATCTGCAAGAGAGACCCAGAGGAATGCTGTTGGGCTTACTGATATTTTGGCCTCAGAATGGCAGTTCTTAGGTTTAGTGGTTGCAGTTCACAGTACTCAGTTCACTAGATCAGCTTTGCTTAAGCAGAATCCTGAAATTAAATTTCACTATGATTCTTTGGCAATAGAAGTTGACAATGTCCTGAAGATATGCAAGGAGCTTATTTATTTGTATATATTTCTTTTCTATGTTGTTTCCTATTGAAGCCAAGAGCCATCTCCACTATCTTTACTGAGATAACCTCTTGGATTAACACTGTATTAGTATCTGTGGATTCTGCTTCAGTTTTGCAGGAACAGTCAAATTCCTTTGAAAAATATGGCTACACTCAAGTGTGTTTGCATCTCTTTAAATGGTAGGGTAGTATCTGTGTCCACAAGTATCTATACATTTGTTTTGTGGTAGCACAGGTTTTGTGTGATTGGATGTTGAAAATAACACAGTTGTGCTAGTGAGTATCCACAGGGCAACCTTGACTCTGGTTCTGCCCTGTAAGGTGTGCCCTAGGTTCTGGCAATGGGAATGACACGTAGGAGAAACCTGAATTTCCATCACCAAAATGCTGTGTTAATGTATTAGAAATACATGGGTTCATAGGTGGGAGGGAATGCTGTGAATAAAATCCAGTGTATATCTTCACAGGCTATAGAAAAAACTGGATGTTTCTAAGTGCTTGAATAGAAGAGAATAGAAAGGGTAGTGTGTCCTGTAATGTAGGCTAAAAATGGGAACCTGATTTTGAGAGGATTTCATTTGCTTGTTGAAAGTTGGGTAAGGATGTGATACCCTTCAGAAGAGGGAATGCTGTGCTGTGTCTCCATACAGATCTAATCTTGTTCTAAATTGAACACTTGTTTGCATGGTCTGGCTGGCTCATTAAGTGTTTTAAATTAATGAGCCTTCTAGTACCTTTGTGAAGGAAGGAATTACAGCACAAACAGCAACCGTAACAAACTCAAAACTTGCTACAGCACATTAACCACAGGTGGATCTTGATGGTTTCTTTCATATTATTACTGGTAAACTGTTCTGTAAAACTATTTGGTTTTACTTTTTGCCTTCCCAGTCTGAAATCTTGCATCGTGCCAAATTTTAGAAGCTATCATCTTTTTACCTTGATGGGGTAAAAAATAAAGGCTGACAGCTTGTAATAATGGGATGTGATCTCCCAACAATTACCTCTCCTTAGAACTGGTAATTCCCCAGGTGGTGCAGGTGCAGGACTTGCAGTTGGTTGTCACCTTTGACTGTTGCCTGTAATATTTGACTAAAGATGAGTGAAATGGGTTCTGGTTTTCTTGAGCAGAGCTTCACTTCCAGCCTTGATATGTCATCACTGAAATGACAACACAGCTGTCAACAAACACTCCTGCCTTCCTAACAACCTCCTAGTAAAACTAGCGGCCCTGTTTGAAGCAGGAAGAGGGCGCATTTCTGATGGAACAACACCTAAAACAGTTTGACCAGCTGGATGTGGAGGCTTGGCCAAAGGCTGTTCCTGGGCTATTACCATCACTACGTGAAGGGAGATGTTCTTGTTTCTTGTTCTTGTCTAAGCAGGAAGATGCTGCTGGGAACTTGTGCTTGGAGCGATGAGAAAATGAGTACTGTTTGGTTTGATGATTAGTGAGGAATGATTGACCTTGGAGTGATCTGACTTGGATTCACACTTCCATTGATCACAGACTAACCAGTGCAATGACTTCCATGCCCAGGTTGTTTTATGCATGTTTAATTGGACTGATAGGCTTGCTTGGTGCATTCAGAAGGACCATTTCAGTCTTGCTTTCAAGAACAGCACACACTGCTCTCGTCCCAAAAATACTGCATCTTTCTGGGAGAAGCAGCAACCTGAATGTGCACTTCTGAGAGGCTGTGCTTCCAAAAGAAGCCCAGCTTACAACAGAGAAGCATGTCTGCTGGGTGACAACTACTCTTCAGTGGTTCATGTGTCCCAAGGTCCGCTCTCTTTTATGCTATAGTGGGTTTTTCCTCTGTTTCTGTTATGGTGGTTCTTGTAGCTTGGCTGGGTGGGTTTTTTTCATACAGGCTCAGGAGAGTGGGAGATTGTCCATTCTCCCCCAAGTCACCCCCCTGCAGGAAGCGTAGTTCATCTTGTGCCCGATCAGCTTGCAGAAGAGCGGGAGGGAGCAGCTGGATGCATATGGTGGTTTGACCCCGGCTGAATGCAGGCACCCACCAAAGCTGCTCTATCACTCCCCTCTGCAACTGGTCAGAGGAGAGAAAATATAACAAAAGGTTCACGAGTTGAAACAAGGACACGCAGAGATCACTCAAAAATTACCCTCACGGGCAATGTGAATGGGGGAAGATAAGGAATTTGCCAGGCAACGTTGTGCGCTTTGCCATGGAATAGGGGAGGATGAGGAATTTGCACCTCAGGGTTGTGCGCTTTGCCACGGGCGGGCTCCCCGCTGGACCAGGCGGGGCGGGCTCGCTCCGTCCCCGCCCACGGCCGTGAGTGGCCACGGGACGGGCCACTCCGTGGGTGCCGGCGGCGGGAGCGGCGCAGAGCCGGGCTGCGCTCCACTCGGCGGGATGGGCCGGGCGCGGCGGGGTGGCTGCGGGCTGCTCCCGGTCCTGCTACTGCTGCCGCTGCTCGGCGGGGCGGCGGGGCCGGGGGGCGGTGGCTCCCCGCGCCCGCTGCTCTTCTCCGGGCAGGTGCCCGAGAACAGCCCG